>JAATLQ010038655.1:136781-162490 GCA_013421005.1 Heliconius erato x Heliconius himera
AGGAGATGAAATATTTACTTAAATTTATATTTCCATTTCTTCGCTCTGGTATCGAGGTTGAGCGCGACGTTGAGTTCTGCCACTCAACACGCAATGCCTCCAGAATTCGGCAGAAAGTGGGGAACGGAGTGTCTTAACACTAGGTTCCCTCTGCCTACCCTGCTGTGTGCGGGATACAGCGTGAAGCTGATTTGATTTAATTTTTTATTTTTATAATGCAAAAACAACGTAACAGAACTTTTAAGTACAAAAAAAAAATAAAGTTACAATTTAATTTTCGACGTTTAAACTTTTAAAAAGGAGTAAGTACCAGTAGCAAGTATAAGACGTGTCTCAGTGTAATTATTTTATTAACAATCACGCTTTGAGAATCTAGTGTTAAGACACTACGTTTCCTGATTTTCGAATTCTAGATATTGCGCGTAGCTTTACGTGATGAAACTTAACGTCGTACTTTGTCAACAGTTTACATTTTCACATTTAACTTGAAAATGGGAATATAAATATTAACTTTTATTTGAAAGCATTTCTTGTTTTTTTTTTTAATTGCATACAGACATATAATTAACCAAACCACTTAATGTAATTAACACTTAATTATGTTAGTGTTCCAGCTTTTTAAATTTCCAATTGAAACGGTACACCTAAAGTTATAAGTACTAAATGACTATAAAATTTCAATGAATCCGTAACACTGGAATGCAATTATTCAAAATATTTAATTTTATTATTAATAAATAGCAAAATGCTAATAAATAGCAGTTAAATCCAACCCACGCTTTGTCTACTAGAGCGATTCCCCCGAGTGGCAATCAAACCGACAACTATCATGTCTACAGTCAGATACTGTCCCATTGCGCAACGATGGTTTCAACGGTAAAAAAAAGTTTAGCTTCTAAAATATATACTAAGCATTTACAATATAAAATATAATGAAGCCAATAATGCTAGAAGCACTGTTAACGCGACAGGTTGTGGTTTCAATTCCCACTCGAAGAAGTGAAATATTTAATATTTCAATTTTCTTCTCTCTGGTGTAGAGACAAAGCGTGGTGTTGAGTTCCGCCACTCAACACTCAATGCTTCCAGTATTCCGCGGAAAGTGGGAAGGGGAGTGTATTAACACCAGCCTCCTTCTGCCTTTTTTTTAACGTGAGGAAATCCTATTAAGGATACCGGCCCGAGTGGGGACTCGAGCGGGTCATGTGGGACTCATGGACTGGCAGATGTAGGCCGTCCAAATACCCACTAAAACCTCACGGTGGTCCTCGACCGCCACTGCCCGCGATACACGTGGATTAGAGTCTTCCACGAAACGCGGCGGCGGGAGCCTGCTAGGCACGTTGCGGAAGCCTCCTTCTGCCTACCCTCCTGTGTGCGGGATGCAGCATGAAGCGTGAAAAAAAATAAGTAAAAATGAAAAAAAATAATAATTAAAAATAGAAAAACATAGTAGGCAAACATAGTAGGCAAAATGTTGTTGATCATTAGTAGCATTTTTTAAGTTAAAAGTAAAATGTCTCCAGTATATTTTAATCTGTCTATATGAAAATAAATTATGTAAACGGCTTTGGTTTCGTTTACAAATTGAGCCCGGAGCGGCTTTATAGTTCATAAAACTAATGCGAGATGGATGCTTAGGTAAGTATTCCAATGGAGGAGCTGCTACTAAAATATATATTGCTTTTAAGTAGCTATAGATTGGGTAATAAATATATATTTTTTTAAATTAACTATTACTTTGAAATTAAGGGGAAATAGTATTAAAAGGAGTTTTCATACACCTTATGTATTTATTGTAGCGCAGGGGCGATTGTAAACGCGACAGGTTGTGGATTCGATTTCCACTCAAGGAAATGAAATATTTAACATTTTTATTTCCTCGTTCTGGTGTCGACGCAAAGTATTTTTTTTTATTTCTCAGGGTTTTCATGTCTTACTAACACCATTTATTTAGTACGTGCCTATAGGTTTTTTTTTATTTTACTAAATCATATATGGATGTCTTATTTATCGACAATGTGACGACAGAGTGACATAACTCTTGTAAACCTCCATTGTATTTGCCGCTTAAACTCAGGAAACAAATGAAATCAGCTTCACGCTGTATCCCGCACACAGCAGGGTAGGCAGAGGGATCCTAGTGTTAAGACACTCCGTTCCCCACTTTCTGGCGAATTCTGGAGGCATTGCGTGTTGAGAGGCTGAACTCAACGCTGCGCTTTGGGTCGACACCAGAACGAAATGGAAATATAAATTTAAGTAAATATTTCATCTCCTCGAGTGGGTATCGAACCCACAACCAGTCGATTTACAGTCACACTTTGTGCCGCTGCGCCACGACTGGCCTCAACAAATGAAATCGAAAAAAAAAAAACAAATCAAAGCAACGCACGCCATCAACTGGTCGATCGGCATTTATAATTAACATTAATGGACTTAAACTATTAACGGCTACCGGAAAACGTCAAATAGAGACATAAAAATAAATATGCAGATGACTCGATAATAGTAGAGGTTTATAGTGAATAAAGAGTCACCACTTTCGGTGCCAGTTTTAAGAGGAAACACATATCTTTGGAACTTTTTCTTTCTTTTATCTTTTTCTTCTATAATGCGTGTGGTGGCGTATAAATTTTGTAAGGCCATTCGTGGCGCAGGGGGCCAAGTGTGTGATTGTAAACGCGACTGGTTGTGAGTTCGATCCCAATTTGAGGAAATTAAATATTTATTTAAATGTTTCATTTCTTCGCTCTGGTGTGGAGGCAAAAGCGCGGCGATAGGTTCCGCCGTGGAATTCGGCGGAAGATGGGGAACGAAGTGTTTTAACACTAGGGTCACTCTGCCTACTCTGCTGTGTGCGGGATAAAGTGTAAAGCTGGTATATAAATTTAAATCAAAATATATTTTTTCAATCACAAATGACTCCTTAAGTTGGTCTTGTCTTCTAAGAATTCCAATAAATCGTCTATATTTGCGGTTTTCTAGCAAATTGCCATTTTAAGTTTCATCAGGTCAATCTATTAGAATCGTTTCTGCTAAAATTCTGTTTTTGTTTTGCCTTTTATCTTTATTATGAATAAAAAATATATAGCTGTAAATGCTAAATTTATTTAAATGACTCCTTATATGATATGTTTTATGTAATTAGAATTAATTTAATATAATCCGTAAATATATATAAATTAGACCAATTTATTATTATTTTGTTCTATTATGAATTTATTATAATATATTCTTTAAATGATAAAATATCAACCTTCCTCTTTTAGTTAAGCATAGTTTATTACAATCATACCAGACAAAACTACAAGAAATGTTACTTACCCTTGAGGCATATTTGAGCCATTATTTATAATTAAAACAGGCCTTATTACGTCACTATACATTGTTTATTTTTATTCTTATTCACTATTAAACATATATTTCCAGAATTTTGTTTTACATTTAATTTTTTATAAGAAAATATGTCTATTTTTGACCATTTCTCCATGTTTATCCTTAATAGAGTGTAATAAACACTTCCCCTTAAATCTCCCGTGTAGATAAGGCTTTCGGGAATACTCTCAACTTAATTGGTATAACGAGGGCTAGGAAACATATTGCTTTGGGTGGGCATCGCTACAGTAGCACTATGGTAATATATGTATGTGTACAGCGTTTTATATTTTTAATTGAATGCAGTAATTTAAAAAAAAACTTGTATAAAAACCGGTTTAGTATCTATGGATGTTTATTAGTTAATAAAAATAACTTCACGTGTCTTCCAGCTTAGCAGGTTAGACAGAGAGCCCATGTCATTCTCCGCTTATTGGTTTACATCTGAATTTTGAGAACATTGAGAGTTGTGTGTTTAACTCAACTCCGCCCTCTGTCTTGCCAGAAAATGAAAACGAAAATAATTCATTCAACGAATGGGAATCGAATCCACAACTATTGCATTTACTGGAAGTATTCCACTGCGATATGAAGATCTCATTCGTAATTCTATAATAATAATATTTGAAGGTTTAGTATCATTATAATGATTTTCTCTATATTTACAAAGTGTAGCCAAGTTTTAATTCTAAAGCTCTCATCTTGTTACCATTAACTAGTACTTACTTTGTAATATCCAGCAACTTCATAAGTATATTATAAATTTAATTAAATTAAAAATTAAGTTAGCTTCACGCTGTATCCCGCACACAACAGGTTAAGCAGAGGGAACTTAGTGTTAAGACACTCCGTTCCCCACTTTCCGCCCATTTCTGGAGACATTGCGTCTTGAGTGGCGGAACTCAACGCCGCGGTTTGCCTCGACACCAGACCGAAGAAATGAAAATATAAATGTAAATAAATATTTAATTTCCTCGAGTGGGGACATACTATGCCCCTGCGCCACGACTGGCCACTGGTATATTATAAAGAAAAACATATTCACGTTCTTTTTTCTCCTTAATTGATCACAAAACTTTCACTTCACCTGCCATTTTGTATATTGGCTGTTAATTTGTTGATAAACAAATAATGTGCTTAAATAAGACATCCAAATTCTTATGACGAAATAAAAATGTTTTTTAAATGATATAAACAGTTTAAGATGCATACTAAAATTTTCTCTTACAAGACAGCTACCGACTTGATCGAACCAATAAATTCTGAGCGGACTTTAAGTAGGTATACTTAATTTAAGGGTCCTAAAAGTAATAATAAAATTTTACACGCTGTGGCGTGTATTACGTAAAAATAAATACTTATATTCAATTCTTAGAGTTACTTATGAAGTACAAGAGTCAAATATGGTATGGTAACCTATGTAAATAAATCAGCTTCACGCTGTATCCCGCACACAGCAGGGTAGGCAGAGGGAACCCGTTCCCCACTTTCCGCCGAGTTTTGGAGACATTGCGGGTTGAGTGGCGGAACTCAACGCCGCGCTTTGCCTCGAAACCAGAGCGAAAATATAAAAATAAAATTGTAAATATATATTTTATTTCCTCGAGTGGGGATCGAATCCACAACTAGTCGATTACAGTCACACTTTGTGCACCTGCCCTATGACTGGGCTCAACCTATGGTAACCTATGTATATATATTTATTGTAATGTATAAGGATGTTTTAGCTTCTTAGCTTATACCGTTCCGCAAGTGCCAGTCAAGCACTGATCGCTTCGCCAATGTCACGTTGTATGGAGAACACCTGAAGAGATTGTACGGTAAAAAAAGATAAAGTACACATTAAGAGAATGCATGTCAAAAAAAATCCAGTAAACATATTTTCATTGGAATTTTATGGAAATCTGTTCAACCTGTTACCTGCCGCCGAATTTTCTAACCGCACAGAACGTCACAAATTCAAGTTCCAGCCATACTATCTGGTTACGTGGCATTACACTACTGCTGTTTCGTAGGAACTTCCTTCCACGCGCCGCTCAATTGTGGAATGGCCTACCTGCGGCAGTGTTTCCAGGTCGGTACGACATGGGTACCTTCAAAGAGCGCATCTGTAGCTCTTCTGGCGTTACACGGGATGGTGGGCGGCTGTGATCTTTTACAAACAGGTGACCCGTACGTTCGTTTTCTTTGTTTTTTCCATATAATAATTCTGCCTTTTTTTTGCCTTACTATTTATACGTGAATATAAAAAAAACTATATTTACAATATGTACTTAATAAAATGTAATAAGTATCTTACAAATATGTCAGAATATAGTTTACTATTGTTATAGTATATATATTTACTTAAGCATAAACATTGTAAATTAAGAGGACGGGGAGCTCAATGACATGTATGGTATGGTATAGTTCCTTATGGTGGTTTATGGCGTTCCGAGCGTGCCAGTAGTACAGTGTAATGTAAGTAAAAATTATATATAATGTTGTCACATCATCTGTCCAATAAAGAAATTACACACAACATAAATTTTAATCATCTTAAGCGCCATAATTAAACTAAAATACATTTTACATAGCTTAGTTTTTAGTATTAGTACCCTAAAATTATATCGTTAAATAATTAATATAATCATATAATTGAAATATTTTGTGAAAAATATCAAAAATATATATAAAATACAATAAATTTCGGTACATTTCGTTTCTACTCTCTTTTATTCTGTGTTCAAAGTCAAGCGCTCTGGTTTCCATAGTTCACGGCCACCACTAAATCGGTGCTCGTAAAATTTTACTATCCATTTTTATGTTTGTTTGAGGTCCAATATCGGTTTGACCCGCCGTAGTTCTGATTGCTCTCTTATTCGGGAATAAGGACCCGGTCGGATGTAGAGAGATTTACAAGATATATCAAACGTTGATGGATAACTGCGAAAATCCAAAATATTGGAATATTTTTTTTAATACATTTGCATTGAAGCCTTCCAGATTTTGGGCATAGATGGAGCTAGTGCTATATTCCTATATTTTTCTCTTTCTCGTCTGTTTCAGAGAAGTTGCGACCGTTTTGCCGAACTTAACGCTAAACTTTACTACTCTTTCCCGAAAACGATTCGAACCCACCACATTTGAATACTCAAACTCCCAATTTTATAGCTATTTAAACAACTTTGTATAAAGTTACTGTGTCTAATTAATTAGTCCCAAGAAATAGTTTCTTGGTAATCTTCGTATTCATATTCTAGCCTCAGGAGTGGTGTAGGTATATCGGTCGCTATAAAACATTAGTTTCCAAAGTGACGCCGCCCGTCGAGGGAACACAAAGGGGCCGAACACATAATTGTCAGTATATATTAGTCCGTGCTAAGTTTTTTAATGTGGAACATTAAGTTTAAGCCCCGCTTAATGACGCTACCTTTTATCGGAACAGAGGGTCTATTGGAAATGGCTTTATAATATGGAAGATAAAAGAAGTAGATAATAGGAGAGTATTTTTTAAGAAATTGATGTTAAAGTTGATATTAAACTTGTTTTACATGATACTTATATATTTGATTAGTAAAATATGAATGCAATAAAGATATATTATTTTAAATTTGAATGTGTTTTAACAATTTATCGTTATAAGTAAGCGATGAGTGCCGGTTCGAATTTACACTATATGCTCTGAAAGATAATATTGTTTTTTTTTTAATTTCACACTGTATCCCGGACACAGTAGGATAGGCAAAGAGAACCTAGTGAAGACCTTCTGTTCCCCACTTTCTGGAGGCATTGAGTGTCGAGTGTAGTACACTCACACATTTTGCCCCTGCGCCACGACTGGCCTCGTCATTCGTCGTGTATTGATATCTATATAAAATATATAATGTACAACTTTTCTCTTAAATCACTTCTGTAACAACATTTGCTCTTTGCCCATCACATTTTTATACGAGCTATTGAAAATACTCCGATCACGTAGCTTAGTTACGTATTAATGTACGCAATTAATTAGCGAGTGGTTACTTTTATGATAGTTGTTAATTATAACTAGTACGGCAGTTATATTGTATCGTATCGCAAAGCTGTTTTGTTCACTTAGGTACTGTACGGGTTAATATTATACCGACTTAGATAGCAATGGAATAAGATAATTTGATAGTCATATGCTGCTTCTTCATGTTGGAATTTTTATATCTTTAATAGCATAAGCGTCGTTTACATTGCGGACCGTCCGTTGCGTCCGTCCGCCTTCTGTTTTATATTGAAGTCAGATACCACAGAAATCTTTAGGCGACATTATAGTTTGATAAGTTATTATCAGCTTCACGCTGTATCCCGCACACAGCAGGGTAGGCAAAGGGAACCTAGTATTAAGACACTCCGTTCCCCACTTTCTGCCGGATTCTGGAGGCATTGCGTGTTGAGTGGCAGAACTCAACGCCGCGCTTTACCTCGACACCAGAGCGAAGAAATGTAAATATAAATTTAAGTAAATATTTCATTTCCTCGAGTATGGATCGAACCCACAATCAGTCGGTTTTACAGTCACACTTTGTGCCCCTGCGCCACGACTGGCCTCATAAGTTATTATAATCAATAAATTTAGTGACTCAATCCTGTTTACCTAATATGATCACAAAACACATCCTTAGCCACTAAACTTGTTATTCACAAAGCAACATATTAATTAATACAACAAAATCTCTAACAGATTGTTAATTTGATATAGTGCTCCAATTAAATTTACGTTTGTTTGACAAGTGCAAATAGATATATAATAGACAAACTAGCAATCATTCATTCCCAGTCATTCACTCGTTCATTCATTCCAAAATAGCTTTATCTGTATCGCACGGGAAGTCATAAAGCACTCAGCCAGTCTGTATCACTCATTGACTTATGTCAACTCTTTTCTTTAGTGTGTATACATCTTTATATTGCATCGTCTAGTATAGAGAGGCGAAACTTTTAGATGCAGCTTAATAATTAAAATATATTTTAATATGATAAACTATATTATTTTTCATGTTTCAAATTTTAACAGTTTCCGTGCGCGCTCTGTTTTGCCGTAATCGTTATCATTGAAACTTTTTTTCTTCGACATCATTAAAACGATATTAAAATTAACTTTAACGTTTATTTATTACAATCCAAACTAATTTAATGAGAATATGATAAAAAAATATATTTTTATTTATTACAGTTAAATAACTATAAACAGTTATTATTCTGTTATCGGCTGTGTGTTTCGAAAACATGCCAGAAATCATTCATTATTAATAATAAAAATATATATACAATTAAAATAAATATTTATGTTCATCCCAGCGCGGCCGCGATAACTTATCTAAATGTCTCTTTTACTGAACAATAATGGTAACATTATAATTATTATGATAGTAGCAATAAATAATTCTGTCATTAATTGCTATCCGATTGATGCTCGTCTCTTATTTAGAACGGACGTGCTTTAATTTGTTTAACTAGAAAGTACTTGTTACTTAGAAATTGTGCACTTAAATAATTAATTTATGATATCATTTTTCTCATTAATCATTAGTTCGTAAATTAATAATTGAATTCTTCAAATTTAATCAAGATCTGATGCCAAATGCTGTTATGTGTGTAGAAAGCGCGTTACTTATGTAACGTAAGCAGTTTAAAATACAGTATATTTTAATCTATGAATATTACTAAGGGAAAAATACATGAAATATGTTATATATGATTTTACTGTCTCTATCTACGATAGAGACAGTAGAAGCAAGGAAAGAGTTTTGTGAAAATTACATTTTATAAATTATAATCTATATTTGAGTTGTGGGTTCGTTCTCACTCTAGGAAATGAAAGATTAATATTTTCATTTCTTCGCTCTGGCATTAAGGCAAAAGCCCGGCGTTGAGTTCCGCCACTCAACACGCAATGCCTCGTATATAGTGTCTTAACACTAGGCTCCCCCCGGCTACACAGCAGGGGCTGTATGCGGGATAAAGCGTGAAGCTGATTTTTTAAAATATAATATATATTGACTTTTAAAAATTATAAGCTCTAAATGTACTTCAACGCATTTATTTAAAATAGAGTTGAATATATTTAAGAATATATACGACATATATACGTACATACATACCACTAATAGACAACCTTTTATATTTAAGTACATATTTTTATTTCACACTAATTAACTGGATATATTAATATTCAAAATAAGAAGAAAATTTTCTATAATAAAATAGCCATAATATATACTTTGTGGTGAGTAGCTCATATCTTCTAGTTTACTATTTTAAAACGTCAGGATGATTTTACTTATTTTTATAGAATTTTATTTTTATTGTAATTTTTTCGCATATTAAAAACTTCTTACAAGTCTTTATACATTGTAAGAAAGTGCATTCCCACATAACAATCATCTATACGCTATTATCGGAATTAACAAAGTTTATAGCTACATATGATAAATACTTACACTGTAGTGTTTTTTATTAAATTGGAACTACATGCGACATTTAAAAATTGTACTCTAAGGTATTTTACCTTATTTGTCTAGTGCATATAGATATAATATGTTATGTATATAGTTGTTGTTTATATTTCATTACTATAATAACACCGGCGCTTAATACAATGTCTGCAAAGTAATAAAAAAATCCTATGATTTTTCTGCCTACCCTCAAAATAGAGAATAAGATATAATCTATTTGATATTGAATTAGATAGATAAAATTATTGAATGAGATTATTAAATCGCAAAGTTTTTTTTCAGCTCTACGCTGTATTCCTTATGTAGTAGAGTAGACAACCTAGTGTTAAAACACTCTGCCCCCCCAATTTCCTTCGTATTTCTTTCTTTCTTCACTTTCATTCTGGAGTCATTGCGCGTTGAGTGGCTGAACTCAAGCGCTTTCCTTCGACACCAGATTTAAGAAATGTAAACATTAAATATTCTATTAAATTAATAAATTAAAAAAACACATACAATTTCCAGTACAAATCAACTCAACATATATAAAAATACTGAAACATTACACCATAAATAAAATGATAGTGCAAGAAATCACTCATCTGTTTCTCAAGTAAATAGAACAATTAGAGATCAATTCGTCTCAGTCATTTGGATGAGGTATGGCTGACGAGATGACAGATATCCACTTTGGCTGTGAGCTAAACGCTTGGATCGCAGCTAATGAGCGTGTCTCAACGTGCCTCGAACTACTTACACGGTGTTTGATGCTGAAAAAACGGTTTTAATTAATATTTATTTTTATGAATTGTATAGTGAAATGATTCGGAAATTTTTTTGTATGCTTCAAAATATTTTGGTCTACATATTATGTAATGTATGGAGTGAGCTGAGCTTGTATTTTTTTTTAATTTTCGGTCGACGAGACGTGGCCGCAAAAGCTCGACTTTCTGATTTGTTGCACTCACACAAAAAGCTAACTTCAGGGCAGTTACGATTCTTCGACATTAGTACGTTATTATTATTTCTTTATTACATTTATGTAATGTAGTATTACTGATATATTTGTTATATATATTATTACTTAGCCGTACACATAAACTAAAAATATATATAAAACTAATATTTCAGCTTTCAGCACAATATGCGCCATCCCTATCAAAAAAAACGTTACAAGCTGAACCGCCGTTCTCGAGCACAAAGCGCGTCTGTGGCCTGAAAATTAACAGGCATGCAACATTAATGTGATTAATTCGAGCAATTAAGAGCAACCATTTTGAAATTAATAAGTTATTTTTAATTACGAATAATTGCGAACACAGCCAGATTAATTAGGCCGAAGTGAAGCGACGAGTGTTTTACATTTGAGTTAAATGATGCGTAAATGGAATTAGTTTTAAATGAACATCGGACAGTGGATTGTTGTGGGAGGTTATTGCTTATTATGTTTGGCTGGTGGAGCTGATAGTAAATGTTGCGATTTTTTTTTCTTTTTAGGGTTCCGTACCTTTGGGGGTATTATAGGATCACTTTGTAGTCGGTCTGTCCGTTTGTAAGTACCATTTGTCTCGACATCGCGTGGAGGTAACAAGCTGTAATTAATACTTACATATTGTAAATATAGAAAAAATCCAAAAAGTTTCAATTTATAGATATTTCATAAAAAATCATTACATACTTATATTTGTAGTTCGTTTTATACAAATGTATATAGTACCTTTAATGTAGTTATTTTTTATAAGTTGTACTTAAGTTGACCTATTACGTAGACGTACTATACTGAAATTGGTACGGAAGCCTCGGTGAGCGTGTCCCAATCGCCGGTTGACCGGTTTTTTGTTGATTCACAGACATAGCAGGGTTGGTGAATCTTGAGTGACAGACCTTAACACCGCGCTTTGCCTACCAGAGCGAAGGTATTAAAATAATTAACCCACAACCACATGCTGGCAATTATGGACCTGTCTTCTTTCAACACGACGGCCTCTGGATAGATATTGTTTCACAGATACTTGTTGCTAACTAAGTAGATTTGTATTAAGTTGTTTAAGTAACGCTATTTATACGGTGGTAGACCTAAATCCCGCATATTTTATATACAATACCACCATTTGTCCGACTGCGTGAGTCCTTGTATGCGGAGGGATAGGATATAGGATCCAAATTGCAGTCGAATTCCAACTATATAAGTATTCCCAAAGATATTTTCTTCGTCTTATTAGAGAAAGTGTAGTATTGTTTTCTACAGCTTCGCACGCTACGTATACATTTACTTAATTAGAAGGAAAGTGGAGAATATACGTACATATATCTTTTCTTATAAGGCCTTCGTTGCGCAGTGTCTGACTGTCAAGGCGATGGTTGTGAGTTGAATTCTCACTTAGGGAAGCGAATTTTTTGCATCAATAGCTTTTAAGTTGCGGAACTGGACTTTGTTCTGAATAAAATTAAAGAGAGTGTTTACATGCTTGATAATATATGTTTTTTCTTAGTATTTTAACCTTACAAGGCACTTTATAGCCAATTAGTATCGCATATAACAGGATTGAAGCCAGTCATGTAAAAACTAGTTGTGGGTTCGATCCCCACTTGAGGAAATGTAATGGTAATTTATTTAAATTTAAATTTAATTTATTCTCTCTACTGTCGAGGCAAAGCCCAGCATTGAGTTTCACCATTCAACACGCAATGCCTCCAAATTTTGGCGGAAAAAGGGGAACAGAGTGTCTTAACACTAACTTCAGTCTGCATACCCAGCTATGTGCGTTAAGCTGATTACATTTTTAAAATATTACATAATTTACTTTTGTTTTCAGTGTCACGTCTTATTTCGCACATAGAACCGACAACACTCCGTTCCGAGTTCAAAAATTGATAATATAATATAATTTATATAGGTAATATACTCATATATCTTAATAAATTCTCAATAATAATTTACTTATCACATACCCTAAACATAGGAAATATCCATTTGTCATTTGAAGCTGCTTTCACTTATTGACTAAACAGAATTAATACGACTGCACCATAACGGCCTCCGTAGCAACTTTAATTTACTCCATCCACCGTTTTTGTAGAGCGTGAAGCTGTTTAATAGTCATTTGTATACCCTTTTTTATATAAGAACGGAGCGTTCGTTCTTGACGTGAAACATTATATCTCTAATTAGCATGTTATCAAAGAGATTTATGAAATATATCTTATTTATAATTAAGTTATTTCTTATATAACTATTTATTTGTCTGTGAACGTTCCAGAAAGTACCTAAAGAATGTTGAGTGTACAAATTAAAATAAGAAATGTTAAATTTACATTTTTTGAGGGTAGTCTTGGCGCAGGGGTATATGCGACAAGTTGTGATTTCGATTCCTACTCAGGAAAATTAAATATTTAATATTTTCATTTTCACTGGTAACAGTAAAGGTGGTCGTCAAGTTCAGCCACTCAACACGCAAGTATTGAACAGAAAGTGGACAACGTAAGTGTTTTCATGAAAACGCAGTGAAAATGAGGGAACCTGGAGACCTAACGTTAAAAACATTAGGTTCCTAGTGTCGATCTTTCTAATCTGCTACACGCAGGACATAGCATGAAGCTAATAAAAGAAAACGACGTTAACGATCATAATATCTGATTCATTACTTTTTTATTTGATTCTTTACTTCCAGATTCCTGAACTCTGTAAGTTTTGTAAGCAAATTTATATACTAAATACTAAAACCTATAACAAGATTGAGTCAAGAATTTTAATTAGAAAATCAAATTCGACAAATTTTAACTCTAAACGACTCGAATATAATTAAGTACACGCTATTTAAGGGAATGCTTATGATAATTTCCTTTAACACTTCCAAGTAAAAAGTTTTTAAGTTTCTTTTATGTTTTTTTTTTAAGATTATTCGCAACCTCAGAATAAAAATGATCTATTAAAAAGTTTAAAATATATGTATATGCTGATTTAATAAAAAAGTATATTTAAAGATGATTATAAAAAGGATAAGTATATTTATTCCTAGTAGCTATTGCTTAAGCATGCATAAAATATGTTAGCTTTTTATTTTTATTAAATAAATTCATGCGAAAGAAAATGTCACTTGTACAAAATTTTGTAAATTGTTTTTTTATTAGATTCGAAAATCTAAAAAAATGGAGACAATTTTATTTTGGTAAAAATCGCATTTCTACCACAGACTTAAATAACAATATAAACACGTACTTGCTGTATTAGAATCTACAAACAAAACTTCTAAAAATTGTAACAAATAACGTCGATGTAGGTAATCTATTTGTCACAAGCGTTGATAAAAATAATTATTAGACTATGATATAAGTGCGCCAAAAATTATAGATATACAGGTTGTTGCTATTATGTAATGTTTTTGTTACTAAATTATATATATATTCATAAATAAAAGTCGATTTTGAGTCCCGCCACTTAACTAACACACAATATCTCAAAAATTGGTTGGAAAGTGGGAAACGGAGATCCTTAGCACTATAGGTTGACTACTTTACAATGCGAAGAAAAACGTTAAATTATGCTCTACTTAATACACGTACGCTTGATTCTTGGACTACTAAGTAGTTCTGTTAATTTTTATGTAATTTTTAATGAAAATTCTAAAATTTAAAGCAAAACATCGATTGTTTATCATATAACAATTAAAGCTACGTACTTACGTCATACAAAAAAACCAAACACACTGTATAACCGCTATCAGCACATACATATCTCGCGACCCGACCCCACTTACTATCACACAATTAACTTTAATGGGTTTATTTAAATTAGTTGTCCGCGCTCGTATGACAACATCGTCTTTATCGGCAATCGTTAGTTGAAAAATCGGATCACGTTGTGACAACGATAATTACGTCAATACAATATCTTGGTGCAATTAATATTTGATATTTGATTTTCCATGGTTTTGATTGAATGTTAAATTTGAGGCCGGTCGTGGCGCAGCGGCACGAGGTGTGACTGCAAAACGGACTGGTTGTGGGTTCGATCCCCACTCGAGGAGATGAAATATTTACTTAAATTTATATTTCCATTTCTTCGCTCTGGTGTCGAGGCTAAGCGGGGCGTTGAGTTCTGCCACTCAACACGCAATGCCTCCAGAATTCGGCAGAAAGTGGGGAACGGAGTGTCTTAACACTAGGTTCCCTCTGCCTACCCTGCTGTGTGCGGGATACAGTGTGAAGCTAATTAAATTTAATTTATTTTTTTAAATTTGATTAAGTTCCCAAATCGATATTGAGGCCGTCATTGCACAGCCCATTTCGCTATCGGATAAATAGATTTTCTCTTCTTTGCTTTGGTAACAAGACAAACGAGCTCCGCCACTAATCAGGCAATACCAGTAGAATTACCGGAAAGTGGGGAAGTGTTTTAACACTAGGTTCCCTCTGCCTTCTCTGTTTTATGTGGGGCGGAGCGTGAAGCTAAGCAAAACGAAAAATATTTTACCATTTATTATTAATAAAAAACGATTAACAAGACTTTTATGATGTATTCCAAAATTTTGATATTTACAATATACAACATCCGTACATTTAAAATGATAGTTACAGCCAATTCAGTAAAACAATTGTTTTATTGTAATTTTATGGGATTGAATACTTTATACTAGTTTTTATATTACTCTTTTTATTTATGAATCGATATAAATAAAATATTAAAAATGATTGTTTTAGGTTCTACTACTTTCGTAAATACCCCAATAATAGGCTGAATTAAATATAGTACACTACTTTTAAATATATGAATATGTCTTTTTTTTAAGATCTACTTACAATTAGATTTTATCATTACGCTCATAAACGAAACTACTGGGCACTAATTAATAAAATAAATCATTTTTTTATTACAGTTGATGCAACTTCCGTGAGTAAATGCGTAACATCAGATTCCACTGTCATAGACAATCTTTTTTTTATAGATAATAAAACGAAATGAAAGATAAATAATTAAAAGACCTTTTTTTTAATTCATAGAATTTTAATATATTTATTACACAAGTACAAATATTAATTTACAAATATTTATAATTTACAATATTTACGCAAATTATCGGAGTTTGAACTGCAAACTCCGATAATTTGCGTAAGAATATTTTTGTACTAAAAATAAAATAATACATTGCTATGTTTTGGTGCTATATAGATTAAAAATAACGAAAAGTTTTAAATAATACAACATGTACGCAAAATTGCCTTAAAATTATATTTACAAAATAATTTTTTACACTGATTATGTTCCTCGCTCTATTTATATTTTAAGTAAAAATTTCATATTGTTAATTTAAAATAAGCAATGGAATTCTAGTTTTAAGTAGTGACGTGATCCAACATAGCCCTCATATGATTATTATAATACTATGTAGACATTTTGGTTTATTAAACACTAGCGATACAAACGCGGGTTCGCCCGCTTATTTTTTGTTACATTATAGCCAAATTAAACAAAACGTTTGACAGTAAAGTTTTATCTAAATTCGTTCAGTAGTTTTTGTGTGAAAGTAGAACATCCATATTTACAGACTTTCACATTTAAAATAGCTATTATTAGCGTAATTAAAATTTATTGTGGTCCACTCGTCTGAGTACTTGGCGATGGTGAACTAGGTACCGACTGCATTGTCAAGTGCGGGGGCATCATTGGCGGCAGGGGTCGCCCCATTAATGGATGGGGGAAGTACTGCTGAAGTGGATGAGGGTACATATGATGTGGATGACGCGAAAACTGAGCCATCTTCAGCTTCTCTATCTCCGCCTCTTGCACACGTTTCGCTTTGGCGCGACGATTTTGAAACCAGATTTTTACCTGCAGACAAAATAAATGCTATTAATATATTTAAATTGAACCACAGATAAAAATTACAACTTACAAATTATAATTTCATAAATAATTTTGTAATTATAATACATAATATAATTTACTCAACGTTAACGGAA
Source organism: Heliconius erato x Heliconius himera (assembly GCA_013421005.1). Lineage (NCBI taxonomy): Eukaryota > Metazoa > Arthropoda > Insecta > Lepidoptera > Nymphalidae > Heliconius > Heliconius erato x Heliconius himera. The sequence goes on from JAATLQ010038655.1 coordinate 153,566, forward strand.
CGGTTAAATTTGATATTAAATACCATCAGAATTCTTAACTTTACATAAATATTATAAATTATTGCGTTAAATTTACAACACACGATAACATAGTAGCTACATATTTTAATAATTAACATAATTCTTCACTCATTATTTAATATTTACGATCTAGTGATGTTAAGAACGGGTTTATAAAAGCTATAACGTTGGTAGTTGTGCGTTAAAAAATATTTTAATTGACTTTTGTTTTGAGTAATATAAGTATAATAGGTCATAATATGGCCTCTTAATATCAAGTAATAAAATATTTTAAACTAATGCTTATACAACTTAATTAAATATGAAACAAAAGGGCATTTTGGATTTTGGAAAAGCAACGTGCTGTATACGTTAAGATAAAATGATAAAATAAAAATATAAACCCAAATTGCTTGTAGTGAGTACAAACGATAAGAATTATAACTATACTAATATTATAAAACTGAAGAGTTTGTTTGGTTGAGGGGCTAATCTCAAGAACTACCAATTCAAATTAAAAAAATCTTTTTCTGTTGGATAATTCATTTGGGGAGGAAGGCTTTTATATATTACATCAAGGTAAACGTTTTATCAGAATGTGTCATGTATTGTATACTACTCTTAGTTATTTCAATTTAACCTTGCAAGTAAAAAAAATAGTCTAAAATAGAAGCACCAGACAGATCAGTCGTGGCGCAGTGGTAAAAGCTTGCGACTGCAAACTCAATAGGTTGTGAGTTCTATTCCTACTCGAGGAAATGGTAAAGCGCGGGGTTGAGTTTCGCCACTCAACGTGCAACGTGCGAAGTGTTATAGTGGAGACTGCCTACGCTACTATGTGGGGGATACAGCGTGTATCTAAATAAAAATAGAAATATTTAATTTAAAAGAAATTTACCTGTGTTTCCGACAAGCCCAGTGATGAAGAGAATTCAGCTCGCTCAGCTATACTCAAATATTGTTTGTCGACGAACTTGCTCTCTAAAGCCCGTAACTGTTGCGCTGTGAAGGGGGTTCGAGGCTTGCGGTTTGGCTTGTGTTTTCGTAAGTTGCATTTTAGCTTGGGAGGCTCGCCGTTGGCATCTGGAAAAGAAAATAGAATTTAATACGGATATTTTTTAGCTTCATTCTGTAACCGGCATATTGCAGGGTCGGCAGAGGGATTCTGCTGCTAAGACCCTCTATATTGTTAATATTCTGTATTTCACTTTTCGCGCAATTTTCAAGTCTTTGTGTGCTGAGTGCTGGAACTCAACGTCACTCTTTGTCTTGTTACCAGAACGAGCAAATAAAAATAATTTATTTTTTCGAGCGAAAATATAACCCAGAACCGTCACAGTTACAGTTAGACTCTGTGCCAATGCGCCACGACGGCTTTATTTATCTATTTTTTGTTCTATGCTATTAATATTTAGGAACTATATACTGAGATAATTAGCAAATAACATTGGAGGTTCTATCATCTTTTTAGAAAATTATTTACGTTAAGTTAGTAGCTATAATAATAATAATAATATAATATAAGATTAAATGATCAATCCGAAAAGTAAGAAAGTAAGTTAAATAAATTATACATTTTCATATTTATAAATATACATCTCTTAACAAACGCCGCCTATGACCCATCCAATATATTATACTATGTTGCCGTAGGCATAACACAGGCAGCTATTATGTTTTATATCACAATTTTTTTTATCGCTACACTCCATTTCTGTTAACACACTTCCACTCCCCGCTTTTCCGAATGCCGAATTCTAAAAGCTATTTATAAATAAAAAGACAACTTTATTTATATCGCATTTCCCTACAGTTGAAATGACTAGCCACTAAAGGCCCTACATTACAACTCAATAATGAAAGGTTTCTACGGAATGCCGCTCCTTACTCAATAAATCGTATAATAAAAGTATAAAACAACGAAAGAAACGAGCCGCGATCCGACTGAGATAGCATCTATACAAAGTGATTTTAAATTATTTTACAATAAAGCAAGTATTAATACGCAAATTTGAGATTTTATTGCCGAGACCGGTTGACCGAGATTTCGATTGTCGCCCACGTACCAGATAAGGTGCTATTGAAAAGTTATTTTTTACTTTATTTAATTTAATTTAATTAAAAACAATGGTCTAGAAAATTCAATTATTGTAATATATAATTAAGTCACAATATATCAGAAACAAATTAATAAATCAGCTAGGTAAGTTAAAAAAACGTTACGAAATTTTTTGTTGTTTTTATTCTCTGTAATATCTTTAATATTATGCTAAGATATGTCGTTTATATTGAGAAAGCGTCACGATAATTATTGAAACCACACTCGAACTCGTATCGACACTCGAAATCTACTTAATTTGTGAATCATAAGATACGATAGGGTCTAGTTACAAATATTTACGACATCGCGATAAAATCAAGTTTCGAGATACGCAAACGCTAATTATATAATATTTATGATTCTACCCAACGCTACTACTAGTAACATAATATTTGAGATAAAAATTAATGTGTATTTTTAATTGGATTAAATTTAAAGCTTAGCACCAGTTATTGCGACCGGTCGGCACGGTAACGGGAAACGAAATGATAAAACGTATCACCTAATCGATATGAATTATAGTATTTTTAACTAATAACTGATAAAAATCGATTATGGGCAATATCGATACTAATTAATATGTAGGAACTAATTAACGTTTACGAGTTGATTGATTGTACGGGCGTTAGAAAGTCGATAGCTAATGGCCAGCGAGATAAGACGGCATACGCAAATCTATTTATATGTTGTCATTCATAATAATTGACGTACAGTATTAATTATATGATTGTATTGTATATTAGCGACCCGCTCGCGGCTTCGCCCGCTACAATCTGAATTACTTTCGTTTTTCTAATAATATTTCGAAGGCAATATTTTTTTTATATAAATTTAAAAAAAAAAAAATAATTAGCTTCACGCTGTATCCCGCCCACAGCAGGGTAGGCAGAGGGAACCTAGTGTTAAGACACTCCGTTCCCCACTTTCTGCCGATTTCTGGAGGCATTGCGTGTTGTGTGGCAGAACTCAACGCCGCGCTTAACCTCGATACCAGAGCGAAGAAATGGAAATATAAATTTAAGTAAATATTTCATCTCCTCGAGTGGGAATCGAACCCACAACCAGTCGGTTTTGCAGTCACACCTCGTGCCGCTGCGCCACGGCCGGCCTCGATTTTTTTTATATATACCAAAAATTAAAGTTTCAGCTAGTTTTATTGAATAAAACAATTGTGGCAATTTTGTCAAGCGAAAATCGATCTACACTTAAATCTGCTAACCCGATTCTCAAATAAGCGAGAACGCATAGACAAATAGACAAAAGCTTTAAAAATCATTGTTTTCAGTTTCTATTATATTGACAAATGTCCCCAGTAATAGATTTTCTCATATATCTTCCATGTATAGACAGCGATCAGGTACAACTTTATTATATATATATATATATATATATATATATATATATATATATATATATATATATATATATATATATATATATATATTATATCGTAAATAAAAAAATCCGCGGTTAATCTCTCATAAAAAATATTGAAATGTAAGTATTAGATTTTATTAATCAACGATCGAGTTGTAAAATATTCACAAACAGGAAACGGGATATGGTAATTCAATAACAAATTGATATACGCAATTATTTTTATATAAATAATAAATTTTCCAATCGCTAAAATTAGCATATTTAACTGAATAACATATAGTATAGTATATTGAGGCCAGACGTGGTTCAGGGGCACAAAGTGTGTCTGTAAACGCGACAGGTTGTACGTTCGATTCCAATTCGAGAAATCGAACATTCGGCGGAAAAATGGGGAACGCAGTGTCTTAACACTAGATTCCCTGTGCCTATCCCGCTGTATGCGGGATACAGCGTGACGCTAAAGAAACACAATATACGTAAATATATAATATAGATTTTTTGACATCTTCAAAGATTTGTTTTTTAACTAGCCAAATGAAATCTAAGCGTACATTAGAAACATTAAGGGTGACGGCGTCTACGATTTCAACATATTAATCCCGATGTCAAACACGACTCGCTTAATAGCTAATGGGCCACAAGAAGCGGGAAAAATGTAAATTATGTGACAGATGAAAAAAGTTCATATGTATTAATGTCTTGTTAGATGTCAAAGCTGCCGGCGCTCCAGAATAAAAATAAGGCGGTGTGCGCGCTGACGACGGTAATTTACAGGAAGTAACAACAACTTATTATTTTTACAAAGATGGATAAATTAAAAAAATGTATTAGTATATTATTCATCATAAAATTAGGAATTGTTGTTCAATTTGAACAATGTTTGTAATAAAATGGAATTAAAACGAATAAACAACAAGTTTATCTAGACATAAGCTTAAATATAGAGATGTTATTCAAAATTTCAACAAAAAATAACTAATTTACAACAAAATCAACATAAAATAATAACTAAAATAATAGTAAATCCAACAATCGATCGCCACGTGGTAACCAGTCCTTAGACTGTCCTCATCTAAATTACCTACATCTTTAAAAATACTACAGAAACCGTTCCACTGTTAATTGTCTAAGAGATATCGAGTGCAGATGTTCATTGAATTATACGTCTTTTGCTTTGAAAGAAATACGACGCTTTAAAATTTAAGTGTCGCTATTGTCTCTCATTATTAATGTAATGGATATACATTACTTATATTTTATGTTAAAATAACGATTATTAATGTTCTTTGAAATGTATTTTATTAATATTCGTATGTTAAAGTTATAATATTTTGTCATTTTAAGTTATTTTCCAATTAGTCACACTGGACAGCTTAATCCTACTAATATTATAAAAGTGATAGGTTGTTTATTCCTCTTTCATGCAAAAATTACTCAACAGATTTAGAAGAAACTTTACAATAATATATTAATAGAGTAATATTTAATTAGAATAACACATTCATGTCAAAATTATCGATACATTTAGTTATAATTTAACAAAAAGTTTAAGCGAGCGCAGCCGAGATCAGGTCTCTAATCATTTATATAACTCAAATATATTTTTTAATAGAAATAACGATAAAAAAACTAATTAATTACACATATTACAGTGCACTTGGCATTTCAAAAACGGGTGTTATTTTTATAAAAGCCGCGACCGGTTACCTTGTTTTACGATATCATACCATAACACAAATAACTAATTAAACCCATTAGTATATTTTTCCTTAAATAATTATTTATGAAGCGATAACATATAAAAATTATATTATTATGTTGTAACATTGTAATATTAAAAGCCCGTTGTGGAGCAGGGACCAAGCGTGTGACTTACTCGACAGGTAACGGGTTCTATTCCCACTCGAGGACATGAAATAAGCGTGGAGGAGGCGTGGAGATCAGCTACTTAATATGCGATGCCTCCAGAATCCAGTGGAAAATGGGGGACGGAATGATTGCACAGGATAAAGCATGAAGCTAAGAAACTAGAGTTAGTTGTTATAATTATATTATAAAAACTTCATAACTACAAATATTCGAATAAAAGTTGTATTGACAAAATTTTAGACATTGAAATTGACATAAACTTTTAAATAAGATTAATACCACCAATCGATTACATTAAATATATATATATATATAGGTATTCAACACATAATGTTTGTAGTTGAACGAAATCAATTTAAATTTCACATTCTGACCGTACTATTCCCGTGCTAAAAAGACAGTTGATATATTAACGAGAATGTTCCCCTTTTTTGTTCGAGATACACCATTAATCGTGCGAGGCGCGGTACGTCATCCATTCCGATGTTTTAAACTGACGTTTTTGCTCGTGTTATACGAGTACGAGACGCGGCTATGTCGACTTCACTGAAATCGCACTAATGAAGCATTAAAACGGTCTATGCCACCGTTTTAATGCTAATTTTAATGATATTTAACTTATATGATGACATTTTAATGATTTACAGCAGTTTAAAGTTTAATTTGTAAGTTAATTAAGTTGTTGTATGTTGATGAAAGTGTTGTTAAATTTTTATTTAAATATTTTCCGTATTTTCAAGGATGAGCTGGTTATGTTCTCCGCTTTCTGTTAAACTTGTTGTGCAGAGGTGTACGGAGATATTGTGTCTGAAAAATTTTTCTTCATATAAGTATATAAATCTTCAAAAGAAACAGAAACAATACAAATAAACATAATAAATATATTCCAAATGTTTCTTTATATAATTAGGTATATAGTATTAGTATCATAGAAAAGGAAATAAAAGTAAATCAATAAATCTCAGGAACATTTTGAAACAAAGACCGCCATTAACAATTCTTCCCGAATTCCAAAACTACACCCACAATATTATTTTATCTGACGATCAAAAGGAACTCCTTTCAAACCATTCATTTTTAATGGGGCCATAGAAAACGCGAATATTTGCTTAATATAAATAGTCTCAATTATTTTATTAAATTTGATTTGATTTACCTATTTAAAACATCTGTTAATTGTTTTATTAAAATTAGTTTCAATTACTTTAGTAAAATTATTTTATTAAGCTGACTTTTAAATTATTTTTGATGATGTGAAAACGTTTGGTTACTACAAGAATATTTTTTTATTAAAAATATCTCCATATTAATAATATTTTTTTAACCTATTAAAGATTTTTTATAAGGTTTTTTCTACTACTACAATAATGTTATCTAAAGATCAAATGTCATTTATTTTCCTTATACTTATAATGGAGCGTTTTGTGCTAGCCATTGAATACATAAAAAATGTCAAAGCTTTTAGCTAGGACTTTGTTATAAGTACGCACTTAAATATTTATTGTTCTTTAATTGTAAAAGTAGGATGTATTTTTTATTGTGCTATTATTAATATAATTTGAATAGAACACAGATCTTAAAAAAGATATATAAGTTCGGAAATAGTAGTACTTACAAAAATAGGATTTTTTTTCAAAATAAAATATAAACATTTCCTATTATTTCCCAAGAAAATAATATATTATAATAGCACGACTAAATAAATACTTGAGCTAATATTGAATCTACGACAACAAGCATAACTTCCTTAGTATTTACTAATATTTAATTTTATAAATTGACAATATAGATTAAAAATAAAATATTTAACGTTCATACATTTAATATTATCTGTGGCCCGGCTATTAACTACCGTTACAGTTTAGTCGACGTTACAAATAGCGCTATTCAATGGGGCATTAGTATTTTGGCGCGCAGCCAACGTTTGACACTTGATTGCTTGTTCGGACTTAGTTTTGTGATTTAGATAGAAATTACTTTGGTGCTTTTTGTTTAAATTGTTTTGTAATAGAATTTAATTTATGTAATTTTTATGTGGCTATGTTATACAGATATTTCTTTTTACAACTCGGTTATTAGGACAGAATATCTTTTACAATAGACAAAAAATAGGGAGAAAAGAGCGTAAGTTCACCTGGATTCTCTCAGATGCCGTGTAAATATGTGAAAACTATAAATAATATGATAAAATAATAGAGATATCATCATAATTATCAAGACATAATCAGGCCTGATCAGATCCAGTCATTTTTCATGTCTCTTTTCCATAATTATAGTTTTCATACATACATACGTGTTTATAGTTTTTATGAGCATAGCTATATATTTGAACTGTTTTCCACTTTTCGCTAGGATATATCTTTTTCTATTGTAATTTAACATATTTTTCTTAACATTAAATATATTCTTTTGTAGATAAATAAATTTTGGCTACTCATTACACTGGCAATAAAAGAACATACACGAAAGCAAGTATCAATGTGTCTCCAGCCTGAACAAACGGAGTCGTTTTGTTTCGTATAATTGATTGGGAATGCTTCTATAATTAGGAGCACGACATGGGACGTACTTACTGTTTATTTATACTCTACAACATTTATATATTTAAAGACCAAATGACTAAGCATTGTTTAAATCAATCTTTTTCGGTTGTAAATCTGGATTTTGGGCTTATTTAATTCGAATTCACGCTTTATCCTGCATAACTGGGTAACCAGAGAGAATCTAGTATTGAGACAGCCTGACGAATGGCGGAACTCAACGCCGCACTTAACTACACTCTGTAAATATTTTATTAGGATTCATGAAACCTACAATCAATATGTTCAACGAAATAAATTTTAACGCAAAAAATTTAAGAAAATAAAATAATAGAGTTAGGTCCTGATTTCTCTTAGTTTAAATTTAGACTATCAAGTAATTTGGAATATACAGAAAACATTTGAAATAATAAATGATAAAAAAGGTCGACGTCGATAATTTATATTTCAAAATTAAATAATATAATAATTAAAACAAAGAAATCATAATCTTCTAATGGCACGACCTCGAAATGAGATAACCTATTTAAATTTCAATATAAATTATAAATGTCTTACGTTATAGCAATATTGGGTATAGTTAAGTATGGATGCCTTTATCGTGATATATTTAGTAGGAATATTAGTAAATTTGTAACCTATATCTTTCGGTCGTGGATTCAATTCCTAATGTAACAATGTACATATACTATGCAATCCTGCTTTAAGTTACGCTACATTGTATTGAATTATGGTCTGATTAAAGAACAATAAAGGGAAGCGTCAATATTTTCTGTTTTCTCCCTTACATATAAAAATGGCGTGTAACTGCTTTTGTAATTTTAAGTTGCCATTGAATATTATTGTTCTATATAGGCAGGTCCTCAAATAAGTCCCCAAATGTTGAAAGAAACGAAATGTATTTATAATTTAATTAGGTATTTACCACCGATCGATTTAAACCCCCAGTCATCATGAATCCGTCAACCACTGACAACTACGTCATCTCTAACATAGTATATAGTTAAAGCATAAATAATAATTAATCTTCCATAT
>JAATLQ010038655.1:162590-207889 GCA_013421005.1 Heliconius erato x Heliconius himera
ATATATATATATATATATATATATATATATATATATATATATATATATATATATATATATATATATATATATATATATATATATATATATATATATATATATATATATATATATATATATATATATATATATATACATATTTCGATTTAACTACATTTCTAAATTAAATTCACTAGATTTCTTAACGAAAGTGCGACGCTGGGACTTTATGTAAATAAATTACCTAAAACTCACAGTTTTGCTTGGTTTTGCTCATTTGCAAACTCAGAATTCTAGTTCAAGCGCTATTATAAGTCAAGCCAAGAAGACCTTTGTATATTTACATATAGCGAGTCATAACTCATCATCATCAAAACGAAATAAATAAAACAAATGACAAAGAAATTCATAAAATCGAAACAACAACATAATAAAATATATTAGGAAAGACTTAAATCATAAGCTACGTGATATTAATAAATGAAGATAGTAATGCGCCTGCGCCGCCTCGCCGCGGGGCGCCCGACTCCCACGCTGTTACCATATCATCATAAAGAGATTCTTACCGATAAAAAAAAATATCTAAACATGTTATACTAATGATACGTCCTCACATCATTGATATGTCAAATATTTTAATTATTTGCGTCAAAATAACCTCAATTTTCATACATTTTTAATAAATATTCAAATAAAAATTCAAATTTGTGTTTGTCTGGGGCTACTTGTATTGTAGTCTCTCACAATGCTCATATGCATAAGCACTAGACCAAATCAGAATCCTATCCATATATATTATTTTTTGCATATAATAATTATTTTTAATTACCAAGGTGAGCGTAGACTAATATTAATTATGTAACTAATCACTACACAAGATACCAACTACGTATGCTAAACATTTCACACGGAATTGTTCATCGCGAATTTAATTCTTACGTATGTATGTTCAACGCGTGGCATTGAAATAAATAAAAATGGCTGGTGTTAATAAAATTAAACTAAAAGTCTTATTCTATCTGCTACCGTGAAATAATAAATTATTATAAATATCTCGTATTTTTAAATCGCTAACAAAATATATTTTAAATTTTATTAGACTCTATTTATTTAGCGTCCCAAAAACGAGATAACGTTCGCATCATAGTAATTGATATAAATTGACAACTTTATTTAATAGTTTTAATTCATTTTAAATTTACATCATCTCATAGATAATATAAAATATTCACATAACTTATTTTATAAATTTTAATTAATATTTTGAATTGTTGTTGATACTATGACATACCAATGTTGTTAAATATTTTCTTATAAATATTTTTATCAGCATCCTGCTGTATCAAACAAGCATCAGGGTAGGCAGAGACAGCCCAGTGTCAAGACACTCCGTTCGCTCGCGCGTTCGCTTCCCGCTCGAATACGAGAAATTACGTGTTAATGATGGAACTTAATATTGCACTTACTATTGCGAGAAACCACCACCCACCCATCAAACCCACAACAATCGCATTTACAATCAAATATTGTTCCACTGCGCCACAATGACTAAAAAAATTAATAATAAACTACAATTATTCATCTATTAGTGTTAAGTCGGTTAGACATAATTTTTAATACATTGACTGGTAGAAATATAAAAAAAATATGACTGCCATATTTTGTAAGTTTAGCTTCCATTCTCTTAATGGATATTCAAATAATTTCCAAGAAGGCAGTTATTTATGGCCCGAACACAATGGAGCCGAAACTGATGACAAATTATCTAATTTGACACACTCGATTATTTTAATTAAAATATTATAAATCAAATGTAGGTATGTATAGCTGTACAGATTTATAGCCCTTATAATGACTTTATGCAAATGTATATTAATAATTATGTCCATATTTGGTCATTTGAAATCGAATGCGAAAGAAATTTTGCCATTTAAAAACAAATTTATACGAATATAGCAAAAATCAATTAAAGTATGCTAAATAATTAATTTTAATATTCGATTATTACATTAATAAGCATAAAAATTGAGACGAAATAATGATGATGGTGATAAAAGAATAACATTTTGAACCAATATGAAATCGAAACTTAGAAACTGCGTTGCAACAAAAAGAAATAATCGTATACTTAAGTGCATTTTTTATTATAATTAAATAAAATTTAAAATAGTTGTTATTTTGTTGTCAAACTTATTGGCTTCCAAGGCACCTTTAGCGATGAATATACCGTAATATTCTTAAGTATGAAAAGTAGCGATGCTTAAATCATTAAACTAACAACAACTATTGAGACCTGTGTAAATATGTAGCTTGACGTACTATAAACATTCAATTATTAATTAAATATTCCATTTTGTACATAAAACTTTACAGCAATAAATCTTACATCATACAGGTAGAAAAGAAAACGAAACGACACACCCAATTAGGCCATTGCGAATTAGTTTCATTTAATAGTCATTACCGTACAATAATATTACACCGAGACACAAGAGCTGGTGCAAAACCAACGATAAACACGTCCATATTTGTCTATCGGGTAACTGTAAAGTCTTATCGAGTCTCGTTAGTTGCCCGAAACCCCTATAACCATACCTTTCACATACTAAATAAACGTTAGACATTGGTATTAGGTTACAATATCATTTGAGGGGTGAATTATAGTTATTTTTTTGCTGGCCGTACTCGCACGATTGCCTCTCCTAATTGGCTCTCCATCTGTTTTAATTCATTTCGCGATAGTTTTACAAGTATTTTACTGACGCGTGGCTCCGCCTGGCGGACGGTAACCGAGCGATTAATCGATTCGTTTGCGTGCGAGTCGCCTGATTGAGTTACTGCACCGCCATTTCAAATTATACAATTCTTAAAATAGTTTCAATAGACGTTTCTGATTATTTTGTACGCTATTATTGTATTTTGCATCTGGATTTACATTTCTTGGTTGTATTTTAATAAACCCGCTATGGGAGGTCGTGTGATTGGTCGCGTATTGAAAATATACTTTAATCTTCAATGTGTACAGCTTAAAATGTAATCTTTTTAAAAACATAAATCCAGTAGCGTCTTCAGTGATGCGTGCTGCCATCTCGCGGGCGATGACAGAACATAATAAATCTTGAGATAACATCAGAAGTGAAGATTATACGGTGTTGGGATCCCCATCATGCCATCCGTGCTTCCTGCACGAGCAAATTAGAGCTCGCAGACAATCACGGTAATTGGACAACCCTTTGCTTTATACCAATGTGTATAAGGTTCAATTTCCCACAAAAATAACCGACGCACGCTGCAAACTTTTAAGCAAATATATTTTTAGGTGTTCGCGGAACAGCTCAGTCGACGCCGGTAACGACTTCAGACAATGAGCTGGAGTGCCGTTTAAATACTACGTAAGTACTACTTAAAGGCGAGTAAAGTGATAGGCACAACGTCGTCCCGCTTTGACCATGCCACGTATGACAGAATGCCACACGCAATTCCTAGAAGCCGATCATTTACTATGCTTAAAAGAAAACGTCATCGACGTGCAAAGTTTATTTGCGGCGTTGAGGGCGGTGAGCTCGACTTCTTGCCGCGGACCGCATATCTAACAGTGGATGTTTTGTGCAATTTGAAATACTGCCCTCCACCTATGCGGTGACCAATTAGAGATGCCCATTAAAACACGCGGTCGTTTCCCTTTTTTTTGTCGCGAATTGCATTCTTTCACGAAACGTGGTAGGCGATTAAATACGTCAATTTGCACAAACAAGCCCGCGGCTTTGGGCAGCGCCGGGTTTTTGACACTGCACCGCTGCGCGCTGGTCGAATGCAAATGTTGTTTTTAGCTAATTTTATATTTCTTGAATTCTTTGGAAACGAGTCATGTAAAATGGTTGACGGAAAAATGTAGCCTAATTTGGTAAGTTGGGACGTGACGTTGGGACATACGATAGCTATAGTTTCAATTCAAAATGCATAATCTTTAGATATAGATACCTAAATGTGACCACATAACATGTAGTATATTCAAATATTTAAAAAAAGAGGAAGGGTTGAAAATAGGAACAATAAACACGTGACCACGTCAATTGAAAAACACACATTATTGTATTTAAAACATCAAGCTTAAATTAATTTGCATAGTAGAAAGTTGAGAATCGAAATTCGAGATCACTTAAACTTTATGCAAACAAAACCATTATAACCCAATTTTTAATCAGCCGCCGATAACCAGCTCGAAGAAAAATTATTTCCTCATCAATTTCACTTCACGGTACGATTTTTGATTAGTAATTTAACTTAATAGTCTATTATGATCGTAAACAAATAGGAAAATACGAATTTATAGTCGTATTAACGCGTATTTAACCTGGCAAAGGTAAGAGGCCATTGTGCCGATAAGAGAATAAGCCTTTTATTGTTTACTAGCGACCCACTCGCGGCTTCGCCCGCTAGGACTACATTATTATTTTTTTACTAATCTAAATTACTCATGTGTTCTAATAATCACTGTATACAACAAAAATTAAAATTTAGCCAATTCAATAAAAATTGTAGTAATTTTAGATTACATATAAGTATCATAGAGATTAGCGTGAACAAACGGCACAGACAAACCGACAAACAGACAAAAATATCCAAAATTTTAATAATAATTTAATTCCTCAATAATAGATTTTCTCATATATCTTCTATGTACAGACAGCGATCAGTTATAATATTGTTATAAGTATACCTATATATAAATTTTTAATGCACGCCGGAGGTGAGCATGCATATGCATGTGACATAAACAATGCACGAATTAAAAAAAAATGGTAGTTACGCATCAAATGTCAAGATCATGATGGTTGGTCATTATTTTTTTTTTCGTTATTTTTTCATGTGTTCATAAATACTTACTCACTTTTTCCTTAATTAATATATATTTATTTATTTGTAATGAATTTTAATGGCACTACGATATTGCGTTAAATGATATCTACGTAGGTTATACAGTATGTAGTTTTTTTTTAAAGGTGAATTATAATTTTCCGGTTTAACGTATTTTTGTATTAAGGGTGATATAAGTAGAACGAACACATAGATACTAGAACCGTTTCTTTCACACGGTCTTAATCCACGGTTATAGTACTAATTGATATTTTAATATTTAACACGTATGAGAATATTTTAACGTTTTTTTTTATAGTAGGTACCTATACCATTTTATATCTTTTTAATAATTTATAAAATAGTATACTTTTATTGTTAAATACATTATAAGTACGTAAAAGTAAAAATATGAGTGGTCAAATTTTAACAAAATCAATTTCTCGCTTTTTTTGTATAACAGAGTAGGCAAAGGGAACCTTGTGTTAAAGCACTCCCATTTTTGCAGGAACTCAACGTCACATTTTCTTTACCGTAACGAGTATGAAAATATAATAATCCCTCCGAGTGGGAATCGAACCCACAACCAACGAACTTACACTCTTAAAACATTAAACGTCCGGCAATAATACAAAAAGCTCATAAGTTCACATACACAAACGAAGAAAACGAATGATTTACGATAGCGAAGAAATGTCTGACGTAAGTATTTACGGGCGCACAATAAAGCAAAAAAAAAACTCTTAATTAGTGTAAAACTGTAAATAAATTAAGTAACGTGACAATACGCCATTAGAAGTGCATGCGAATGTAGGTTTTTTTCACTGTTGGTACTCGTAGGTATGCTTTCATTTGATAAACGATAAAAATCATATTATGTTTGTCTAACTCGTGTTCGAGGAGAATTCAATTGGAATTCTATTAAAAGTAGAGTCTCGAGTAGAATTCAATTGGAATTTGTTGTACTTTATTAGTAGTAGGTAGATATTATAGAGTTAATTGGAAATAAAAAACTCTCTTATTACTAGTAGTCGTTAGCGACTTTGTTTGTAAATCTTTTTTTTGGAAATTAAATATTTAAAATTTTAATTTCTTCGCTCTGGTGTAGAGCAAACCGCGGTGTTGAATTTCGCCAATCAATACGCAATATCTCCGGAATTTTATGGAAAATGGAAAACGAAGTGTCTTAACACTATATTCTTTTTATTTCTTAAATGAAATACATAAATGATTAGTGATCCTGTCTATACTTTCCCTAACATACCTTCATTTAAGCCTTAAAAACATTTTAACTCCTATATTTTTCAAAACTAATATATTTTTTGTGATTATATGTTTTTTATGACTAATATTCTAATTTGTTTCTTAAATAAAAAACAGAAAGTTCTCTCTATACTATATTATGTCTTTAAAAGCAAAAATAAAATTATTTTCACAACACTAAAGTGAGTACATCGAACTTTAAAATATAAATACATACTTCAATTGAAAAGTAGTTTTGAAAACTTGGCTACTCGTGTTCACAGGCATTAGTGACCTGTGTCACACGCCAAATGCGACCAAAACATGCAATTAAAAGTACCTATAGATGCCGTCGCACTAACATTTTGCGGTCTTATTATTATGTTTTATTAACTAATTAAAAAAAGTTTTTGTTCACGTTCTATCCCGCAAAGACCTCGGAAGGCAGATGAAACCTAGTGTTAAGACACTGTGATTTCTATTATATTTTACGCTGAAATTGTATGTTGACTGATGTAACTAGTAGACGAAGGCTCAGCAGACCGGGGAAAAGAAAATAAATAAAATATACCTTATCTTTTCCCCAAATAGGGTTCGAACCCACAACCGTCATGTTAACATTCGTGTGCTATTCCACTGCGCCCAATAATATTCATATTTTCATTATTTAGATAGCTCCCGCAATTCACAGTACATAACGACATCTGCTTCTCTACTTTCGCTTCGACTTAACTTCGAGTGCCGGACGAAGGTACTCTACATCGTAATTTATTCGGAAGCAACGGAGAAAAACATATATTATATGTAAAAACACGTCCTCGAGAACAATATCAACCTACTAAATTCATATATTTTTGTTATTGATTCGACGATGAAAAAAAAATTTTATAAGCAAGTACATCTACTACAATCATTAAATATTCATATTATGTACCTAATTTTTCAGTATACTCAGCTTTAGCTTCACCCTGTATCCCGCACACAGCAGGGTAGGCAGAGGGAATCTAGTATTAAGACACTCCGTTCCCTACTTTTGGCCGAATTCTGAAGGCATTGCGTGTTGAAATTCAGAACCCAACGCCGCGCTTTGCCTCGACACCAAAGCGAAAAAATGGAAATATAAATTTAAATAAAAATTTCATCTCCTCGAGTGGGGATCTAACCCACAACCAGTCGATTTTTTTTCACATTTTCAGTAAACATACTGAATTTCATTTTCTTATCGAATAAGAAAGCTTCGTAGGTAGCTTAAGTTAATTTGATTATTAAATATTGAAGAAAGACAATCCCTGTATGTAAAATGTTATGTATGTACACAACAAAAAATATAAAAACGTTATAAATATATTTATCCCTTGAAACTTGCTAAAATATGCATTGAAATAATTCTTTTTTTTCTTTTATTTTCTCAGTTTCACGCTATATCCCGCGGAAAGCAGGGTAGGCAGTGAAAACCTAGTAAGACGATTTAAAACACTCTGTGTCCCATTTTCTGCCGATTTCTGAAAGCATTGTTGTGCTGCTTGTTGAGTGGCGGTACCAGAGTACCAAAGTAATGATAGAATAGCAAATATACAATTTTATTCAGCGCGAATCGAACCCACAACCGGTCGCATTTACAGTCACTTGTACTCTCTGCGCCATAACTAGCCTCTTGAAGTATTATGTATTTAAATTTTTAATAAATCATGATTTTTATTGTATTGTAATAAACTGATAATAACTAAGCGATTAGCACGCTATTATCGACGAATGCTTCATATTAATCTGTTCTTATAACGATTTTCAATCACGCAAACCATAAATAATAAGCAATACCTAAGTCAAGTACTAGGTTGGTGGGAGTTACTAAGCAAATATACTGTCTATTATAGATAACTTCTTAGTAACTTATATTTTATTTATTTTCTTTATAATATTTTAATAAACGAGATTAAATTCTATAATATTAGAAAATATCCTTTTTTTACCAAAAGTTTTGATATTTACAATATTGTTCAGACATATTATAAGAATATAATCACAATATGAATTACTAAAACAATTATTAAGATAAAAATGGTCTAAACATCAAAAATTTTTTTTTAAAAGCTTTATAACCAGTACCTGCAATGCAAAATATAGAGCAACCTTTGTGTTGTTGAGAGTTTGAAAAAAAACCTTACATTCAAAATTAGACGATTGTTGAATAAGATAGAGCTATATACAATACTATCGACAAAACTTATTAAAAAAATCACAATTCCAATAATTCCAATATCGGCTCATAAAAATATTTTCTTTGTAAAATAACATTGTACTAATATAAAACATAATAAAATTAAGGAGAACAACAAAAATATCATAATTAAATATTTATATCAATTAAACGAAATTACATTTTCAAATTGTCCAAAGCAAGATTTTAATCCATTTCAATTCACCAAACACGACGAATAAAACTTAAATTTCTTTATCAGATCACCAAAAATCTGCAATCATTTGGGTATAATATGCAAAACGGCAGGCGAGGGCCGCCATCTTATCGTGGATATTGTTTTCGGGTTTCGACAGATCCTTTATTTATGTGGCGGCTTTGCCCCTTTGACTGTTTGTTTTGTAACCGGTCGAGGGGGATTGCGAGGGTTTACGTATCGTGTTCCGATGGAAGCTTTGAGGTTTTGAGGCTTATGAGGTTCAGGTGTTTTTAAAGGTTAAACAGCTATTAAATTAAATTAGCTTCACGCTGTATCACGCATATAGTAGGGTAGGTGGAAGGAATTTAGTGTTTAGACACTCCGTTCTCTATTTTTCACCGAATTGTGGAGACATTGAGTGTTGCCCATTTTCCACTTTCTGCCGAATTCTGAAGGCATTGCGTGAGTAGCAGAACTCAACGCCGCGCTTTGCCACGACGCCAGAGTGAAGAAATGAAAATAGGAAATATTTCAATTCCTCGAGTGAGAATTGAACCCACAACCTGCCGCGCTTACAATCACACGTTTATTCACGGCCTATATATAAGCCACGACAAAATATTTTCATTTAATTCATTAAATTAAATATAATAAAAATATCTTATTAGCGTTCGTTAATACTGAATTCTAACAAGACTTCGTTTATAATTGCGCAACCGCACAAAACTCATAGGAAACGAATAATTAGGTAGTACCACAAATCAAATAAAATAATTGCAGCAGAGTTAAGTGACTTTACGTAATCATCCTTAATTATAAATAATAATTGTTATTAAATTGCATATAATTTGTTAGGAAACTGTGTTAATAATATACGAGTCCATGTACCTATATTATTATACAGAAGAATTTTAATTCACCTAAATCGTATAATTTATATGAAAATCCAGTAATTATATAAAAATAATATTTTATTAAACTTCTTTTCAGTGAGAGAAAGTATCGATTGAATAAAAGCTAAGCATTACGAAGCATACGATGCTAGCAACAAAAAAATGATTGATAGCCAAACAGAACTGTGTAGAGGCGTTTCTTGCGTAAATTATACATGTTTTGCTACGATCTAGAAATTATATATTATTATTTCTAAAACAATTATTAAAACTAAATTAGTTATGTAGAAAATTAATAATATAGTAGGTATATAAAATGACTGGGGTCTATTACTGACCTGTAATGTGTCCAACCGGGAAATGTGACTGAAATAGAGGTCCGAAAGACGGAACCACTGCTGGAGACCCAGGCCAGCCCAGGCCATGGTACGCCGCCGCAGCCGCCGCTAGAGCGCTGAACGGTGTGGGTCTTATAGGGCCTATTCTTTCTTTCTCATTGGGTGTTGAGGTTCTGTCATCATCATCACTCTGAACACCATTTTGTAAGTCCTCTACATCAACTATAGAATCTTCTTGATTAATAGAGTCTTCATATTCATCATCGGATGATGTTACAGTCGCAGAGGCGTTGAGGTTTAGAGGAGGGGTTTGGGACGACGGTCTTGGTGATAAAGACTTGCCGCCGGGCAGTTCAGGCTGCGCCGCCGGCGACTGTCTCAGCGGTGATTCAGGTATCGAGCGGTGATGTCTTATCATTTCAGCCGTTTCATCGACTTGATTGGCTTTCGTGTCTGCCAGTATGGACGCGACGCTGAAGCTGATCCGCGAAGTCTTCGGCGGCTCGGTAGCCTCCGCGGGGCTGCTCGGGTACCTCGAAACACTCTGTATCGCCATATTCACTTCCTTGTCCTCGTATTTTTGTTTCCTTAACATTGAACGCCGATCAGTTCCATTTAGCACAGTTTCACACTAGTGTCAGCGATCGTGGGATCGTGTACGCATGCGGGCGCGGTCGGAGGTTGACTGGCCGGCGAGCGGCGTGGCGCGGCGCAGACCCTCGAGCGGGCCGGGGGCGTGTCCGCGACGGGCCCCGCCCACAAGTAGAGCCGTCCCGCTCAGCCAATCGACCGTTCCGAGCCGAATTGATCCGAGCGGGGGCGAGGGGAGGCGATTTAGCACGCTCTTATCTCGTTAGTCTCCTTTGTGATACTCAATTTTTTTGTAGGAATCAAAACATAATTACCTTTTGTAGGGGTTCGCGCGTTTTGATCGCGCACTTTACGTCCGCCACCAGAGAGAGGTATAAAGTATAAAAATATAATGAGCAGTCGTGAATGCTGCTTGTTAAATCCTTTTGAGAGATCCTCCGGCTGGTTCCCTTTGTGAGATTAGTGCCGGGTGCCGGGGTCCGGGGTCCGGGCCCGGGGGCATCGCTTTGGTAAATTTCGGCGCGCTGTTTACGGATCCGTTTCAAATTAGCGCTCGTGATTTACTACCGTTTTGCCGCTGTATACTATGTGACATACACTTGGATGATTTATTTACTTATTTTATATTATTTATTTGTTTTTTATTTATCTTTGGCTTGACGTAACGATGAAGTCTTTCATTTTATGGACAACAGTTTTAATATGAATGCTTAACAACACAATAATTATTTTCCATAAATATCTAATTATGTGATATACCTACATCAAAGAAATTTCAAACATCAAATTCTTAAACCTTCTTAAAGTTGCTTAAGATACATGTACCTATTATGCAAACTTTATATGACTACATTTAAAAATACATAATTTTATTATAGAAATAACTTTTCAAATAATTATAGGATCATATATATGTATGTATATATTGATTTCTTTCATGAACCAACAAATTTCAACTATATTTATTCTATAGAATTTAAAAATAAACACGATAAAATAAACAATTTCCTATCACTTCACACTCGGCTTCCCAAAATATCGTAGGGGTTGTTATATCATCTTAACCGCCCTAATATTAACTCGGGCAAGCTTTGGGGTGAACTCTACCTAACTCTGTCCCTCTTACTCGTATGCAAACTAATATCTGCATCTCTTTTCATAATAGTTGCTACTAAATAGGTATTTAGTATTCTGAAGGGAGATGTAATTATATGAACAGAAAAATAGAGTCAATTATTTGCTTTGTGAGACTCTATTGGTTAAGAAATAAGGTTTTATTTTGATACTGTATTAGTACCTTAGAATGCTTCGTTTCTCATATTAGAAATATGACGTTATTAATACCATATTGTTTATGATGTGAATTTAGTTTGTATTATAAGATTAATAGATTGTTGTTACATCGGATATGTGTATATTAAATATTAAGATTCAATCAAAGGAATTAGCGTTATAACATGTACTGACTCTATATAGTACGAATATTTACTATAATGATGATATATTAGCTTAAGACATCATGGGAAACCTAGAGTCACCTACTTTTTTTTAATGGAACCCTACTTTTCACCCAATTTTTGTTATATTGCAGACTTGACGTAACTTGGGCCCGCGTTTTGTCTACTAAAATGCGAAAATAAAAATAACTTAAATATAAAAATTCCCTAGAGTGGGAATTGAACTTACAACCGCCTTGTTTATAGTTAGTTGCTGCATTGCTGCGCCACGACGGCCTCTTTTTTCGTATCTAAGTTCTTTAAAATACCACAACATCAAAGATTTTAAGTATCTCTATAAAAACGGCAATTAACAGACATGTAAGGATAGCAGAAAATCTTAGCACATGTTTAGAAATATTTTCAATGAAAATGATGTGGTATCTAAACTGGCGTCCAAATATAATTATGGTTTGGGAACGCAAGGAATTCGTTCATATGATTTAGGGTCACATATTTGTAATATAAACAAAAAGCGAAACAAACAATATTTATGACTTGAAAATATTTTGCATTTCCGGCAGTTGACTTGAATTATGTAAGTAGGTATATTTAGTGTTACGCTATATCCCGTAAATAGCCGGGTAGGTAGAGGAACCTAGGAACCTTGTATCGAGACAATGCATTCCCATTGAGACAGTTCTGTTTCCCAATTTCCGCCGAATTCTGGAGGTATGTGTTGAGTGGCGGAACTCTACACTTAAATACTTTGTATTTTATATTTTTTTATATATCTATAAGTTTTAAATAACAGGGATATAATTAATTCCATGATTATATCTAATAAATACAAAATAATATAGTGAAATCGATCTCTTCGCAAGTAATTTACCAATTAATATAGAATTAAACAATGATTGACATCTCTGAGTGTAGTCGTAGCAAGTCCAAACAACCTGACAAGTAAAAGCAATAACACCAATGGCACAGAACTCTTCAAACCTCATAATAAAAGTAATAAAGGAGTAAAATATAAGGAAAACACATCTGTTAATATGCAAAATAATATATAAATATTCAGAAAATTTGGAATTATTATATGGAAGCTTTATAGCTTCCATATAATAATTCCAATTCATCCCTTAATTAAAACCATCCCCACCACCATCACCACGTGGCTGTATTCGAACATTTAATATTCACAATATTTGTATTTAAACATTAGTATTAGAAACACATTCTCTAAATAACAAACTACACCTGGGGACGATTAACACGAATGTCAAAACGGTATTCCATAGACACGTTTCATCCCCAATCAGGCGGGGAGTATGATTTTATTTTAGCCCTTGTGCAATAGATAATAAGATTGATATTAAATGTATCAATTATGTGTATTTCCAGACGCTAATTGATAAGGAAGTGTTCGTTTAAACTGATTAGGACGTTTAGTGTTGTTATATCGATGTTTCATAATGTAGAAATTAAATTTATTTTTTTTGTGTTTAAAGGAATAATACGATTTAGCTTAATGTGGCCATATTGTAGCAGGGGCACAAGCGTGCGACTGTAAAGAGAGGTCTGTGGGTTCAAAATCTATTGGGAGGAATGAATAATTTAATATTTTCGTTTATTTTCACTACTCAACACGCAATGTCTCAAGAATTCGATTAAAAGTGGAGAACGGAAGAGTCTTACTGATCGGAGTATCTTAATACTAGATTTCCAGGCTCCCTCTGCCTACTTTGCTATGTGCCAGAACAGTTATTAGCACTATGCCAAAAATATATTATATAACATACTTATATTTACTATAGATTTAAAGCGATTTTGAAATACATTTATATCTACTAGTATATATATGACAGACATAAATGATTATCAAACATAATATAAAGCAATTTATCGATAAAAAATAAACCCTAAGTCCCAACACTATTCATTATATGACACTGAGGCATAGACAATTTGTAACCTCATAACGAGTCGAGTTACACTAAACGTCATAAATCATATATTTTTTTCAATCGTAAAAAAACTGACGCGGCAAAACGTCCGCTAATTGACATATTCCTACTTATTCCACTTTAATTAGATACGCGGAATGATTTATAACCATGAAATAACTTAAGATACTATCTGAAGATATTGTTTCATATTAGGTACAATGTTGCCATTTCTTTTTTAAATATTTTTTTTCTATAGGTATTTATTTTAATTGATAATATTTGCAGTCAATATTATTATTAGATATTATTATTAATTTCAAATATACGAAAGCAATACCGCTAGTTGTATTACAACGTATATTTATTAGGTAAGTGAATTAAAATGATTAATACTTCCACAAGTTTGTTTAGAATAGGTAATATTAGTGATGTTTCTGCGATAGGCACAGTATATCTCATAATAGAGATCTGCTATCCTCTCTAGCACGTCTACAAAATTTTCAAACACTATTATTAATAACTAATTGCAATTGATAGGTATTTGTATAACAATTAAAGTGGTGCGTGTGATACTAACTACCAATTTTTTTTTGGAATTTAACTATTATTAATTAGATAAATAAATAAATTTCAGGCCAGTCGTGGCGCAGCGGCACGAAGTGTGACTGTAAAATCGACTGGTTGTGGGTTCGATCCCCACTCGAGGAGATGAAATATTTACTTAAATTTATATTTTCATTTCTTCGCTCTGGTGTCGAGGCTAAGCGCGGGTAATAATGCCTCCAGAATTCGGCAGAAAGTGGGGAACGGAGTGTCTTAACACTATGTTCCCTCTGCATACCCTGCTGTGTGCGGGATACAGCGTGCAGCGTTTATTTATTTATAAATAAATTTCATTATCAAGTATACGTTAAAACATTTAAAATAATTTACGTATATTTCTTGCTATTTTTAACTTTAAGCTACTAAAAATACTCTTTTAAACTGCCTCCTTTGATTTATACACTCACTTTGATTTAATGCTAGCCTCTAAACGATGTGGTTGATGCTTTTATGTGCCCCGCTATTAGTTTCATATTTAATGGAGCTATTTGTAAATATACATATGATTTACTGAAGACATTTTGTTATTAAATGTCAAATATTAGGTTACTGTCAGTGTCAATTGACTTTCGTTTCATATTTTTTATGATTTATTTTGGTAAAAAAGATTTACCACGAAATATTATATTTTAAATAAAATTTAAAAGGTTATTAAATATGTTTTCCTACAATTATGAAATAATTTGTACACCTCTTAGAATATTTATCTTTTGCAAATATTATGAGCACACTCGCGTCAGCCATATTGGTAACCCAGGTGACAGCACAGGCGTGCCTCAGCAAAAAAGGTCCTATTTGTTCCATTTGAAAACGGAATTTTAATCGTCGCCAGATAAAACTTTTTACCGCCTCACGACCACATTCCGTTAAAATATTCCACGAAAAACTTCCTTTTATCGTTCCAATTAAAATTGCGAACACAAAATGGCTTCCGATCCGCCATTTTGGTATCGTGTAAAAAGTAATGCTTTTAAAGTTTACCTTTTTGCAAATAAAACTGTTATTTGTTCTAAGAATGTATTAAAGATCGACAGAATCTACTACTGCTTAAGTAGAATAACTTAATATTACTATTTTTATAGTTTCCTTAGTAGTAATCGACATAATACAATTCGCGTTAAAATTATAAAACAAAAATAATTAACTGTTCGGTAAATTTTTTTTTTTTGCTTTATCATTTTTCAGCATATTGCAGGGTAGGCAGAGAGAATCTAGTACGTTGTGTTCCCCACTCGCCGTTCATTTTTAAACACTTTGCTTCTTAAGTGGTGGAATTCAACACCGCGCTGCCATCTTACCAGAATCGAACCCACAATCGCCACGTTTACATACACAGCACCACAGCGGCTCTTTAAAGCTTATTTCTTAAAATAATCTGATTCATTAATTAAAAAGGATAATAAATTATATTACACTATTGGACAATAATTATTTTAATATTAGATATGTATTTCTTTGTTATTTTAAGAGCACATAAATATTTCTTAAAAGATAGGTGAAAAGGCACATTTTTTCCGAATGTATGGTATGCTATTGATATGGAGGCCTACGTCACTAGGTTTTATGGGGGACTTAGTTAGAGGAGTTGCGGCCTTGGCTTTTTCCGGGTCACCTTTTTACGGGTGCCCAAAAAAGAGATACCATGAGGTCGCCAGGGCGTCTACTTTGAGACATTTCACTGTGTTTCATAGCGATAGCTCAGCCTGAAGACTTTTTAAATCGCTTTGATGCAAAGCACATACATTTGCATCGTACAACAACATCATTAGGTATCAGTAACAAAGGTTCCGCAGAACAATGCTCGTTATTTCAGAATTACACAGACTCATAGACTAGTACTTTTTTCATATTACCTTTTTTGTAGCTGTCGTGGGAGAGGATAATTTTGTTTTTTTAACATTTTTAAAGTGTTATTCCACACTTGGAATGTGGAAAAATAAAAAATATTTATTAAGAAAACGTATAAAAATTTGAACGTAGCGATTTGAACCCGCGCCTCTTTGGAAACCGTCCAAGCGCTCTGACCAACTAAGTCTTTTCGAAAAGGTATGGCTTGTATATATTTCCATTTTCTTCACTCTAGTATCGAGGCATAACGCGTTGAGTTCCGCCACTCAACACGCAATGCCTCTAGAATTCGGCCGAAAATGGGGAACGGGAGTCTCTACACACTAGTTCGCCTCTGTCCACCCTGCTGTCTGCGGAATAAAGCGTGACGCTAAAAAAAATATAAGAAAAAAGTATCGGCGCTACAGAACTCTAGCTGTTGTGTTCTAAGGACAAAGACTTCTAGGCGTGTTGGTCATTCATTACAAACAAATTTGTTCCACGTAGA
Source organism: Heliconius erato x Heliconius himera (assembly GCA_013421005.1). Taxonomy (NCBI): domain Eukaryota; kingdom Metazoa; phylum Arthropoda; class Insecta; order Lepidoptera; family Nymphalidae; genus Heliconius; species Heliconius erato x Heliconius himera. The sequence continues at coordinate 179,210 of JAATLQ010038655.1, forward strand.
GTCCTCGAGATGTCACTTTTAAATTTCACACATTTTATTGTACAAACCCGCCCCATTCTTTTTTTTAATATTATTTAAGTGCGTTTAGGGAAAATTAATATTTAGGGTTAGTTATTTAAATATTATCTATTAAACTGTAATTACACTTAAGAAAACTAAAATTAAGTCTTATGGGTTTTAAGTCCTTAGTTATTTCATGTCTGTCTAGGTACGAGCGCTACGTTGCTCTACAACCTCTTCTATCGGACAGTAAAAGGCCTATACAAATCGGTTCAACTGTTTTAGACAGACATTTAAATTTTATTCAATATATTGACTTATATTGGCACTTTACAAGATTTGTTTATTAATTCGTTTACACTTATAATAATATTAAAATATCAATATCACGCTTTCTTTTCAGCATATCTCCTGCTAGAGATACAGAAGACATAGACAAGACCTAGAGTAGACCTAAACAGAGAGACCTAGTCTGAAGACACCTTGTTCTTCACTTTCAAGACACTGCGCAGTGGAACTGAACGCCACGAATAAACTGTAATATAACTAATAAATAAAGGGATTGAGAATAAAAAATATAGTTTCAGGTTGATGAAGATTATGCAAAAGACATCCTCAAAAAAAATTATTTTTTTAGTATTTATTTTAACCAATAACATTCAAAAACATTTATTTTACTTATAATTTTATTGCTGAGGCCGTTGTGGGACAGCGTTTGACTGTAAACACGACAGTCGTGGGCTCGATACCCACTGTGAATAATGATTATGTTTAATTTATTTTCATTTGCAGAGAATTAGTTCTCACTACCTACGTTAAGCGGAAAAAAACATGAAGCTGATTTTATTGTTATTATTTCTTTGATTATTTTCAAGTTTCAAGACTTAACTTAATGACCGTATGGCGTTTGAAACTTTTAAAGTAATATGAAATAAAATATCCTGTCAATTTCACGCCTCCGACACATTCTGTGGTTATTTAAAATCTATTGAAGGGAGCAGCTGATCTTCTAAGTTCGTATTGTTGCTATTCTTTTCTTTAATTTTATACAATAGTTGTAGGACGAAAGTAATTGCTTTTTGGTTGTTACAAATATTGTCAAAAAAATTAAAGCTATATGTAAATCATAAAAAACTGACATTAATTTGTGTTTTTGGATATTAATTTTATATTATTGTATTATAGGTACTTTTTATGTCATGATTTTTTAAATGATCGGTCTGTATTATTGGCGGAAAATGGGGAACGGAGTATTTTAACACTAGGATTCCTCTACCAACGTCTGATATAGCGTGAAGCTGATTAAATGGGTCTATAAAAAAATAATTGAAAACACATATTCGTAAGCAAGCGTTTGTTTGTACTTCAAAGCATTTAACTAAAATGTAAGTTACTTCAAATATTATTAAAAAAATACCTCAATTACTAAAAAAATATATTATAATATAAGATTTTATTTATAAATAAAAATATTTTTTCTCACAAGCACTTAAATATCGTAAAAATACGTTATAAATTGACCATAAATAACACTTCAAATAACATTATATCTATTACTATACAATTGAATTCTATTCAAAGAATGATCACAGAAGTTGGTATTTTGGTAAATCTTCAAGGTGGTCCTTTCATATAGAAAATGCGTATTGTGGTCAAGAAAGCGCCTCAAATTAGCTCCTTTTGTTAGTGAATGGATGTCCTTCAAAGTGAGCACGGGTCAGTTTTTTGCTATATTATAATTTAGTGTTATTTTACGCACATGCTTCAATGTTTCCAAAAAATTACAATAGCCATCGCAAACGATAGATACTTTACCTGGTTGACCCAAACTTAAGATGATTATTGTATAAAACAACGTGATTTATAAAGATTTCTTTATGATAATGTTTACTTTGACTTATAACAGATTCTTACTTAACTGATACTTTGACCTATAGCAGAGACAAGCTAGTGTCGAGACACTCCACTATCAACTTTGTGCCCAAATTCAAGACATAAACAACAAGAAAAGCATAAATAAAGCCAGAGTTAAACAGAGCCCCCAGAACTCCGTCAGTAGAAGCATTAACCGTTAAAAATGTAAGCCGTAATATACATATACAACCTCATTTGCGTAGATTAATCAATGCAAAATGCCAGTTTTTCCCCTTTCCGTTAAAATCTTCCTCTCTTAGTGGAAACTCTCTTCTTCTCTCTTTAAAAGAAGATTCTCAGCTTCCTCCCTAACCCTGCATCGCTACGGCTATGCGTTGTCTGTCAGTCACTTAGTAACGGAAGAGTTTTATATATACATATTATAATGTATAGATAACTGAGTGCATGGGCGCCGATAAACAAACAGCTTTGTGAGGCCGCCGCGGAAATTAGTCAAAGGCTGTTGTATTTGTTCTCACTAAACAACGGCTACCGTTCTTTACCCGCATAATCTTTTAGTCGAGTTGTTTTTACGTAGGAATGTCACCAGGCCATATATTTTTGGAATTCTAATATAGTACAAATTAGAAATATCATAAAGGGTAATATGTATGAGATTAGTGATTAGTGATACTGCTAGAAACAAAAAATCTTAATATTAGGTATAGTCGAATATAAATAAAATTTATCAAAAAAAATATGTTCAGCATAAAACACAAATGTGATTATATATGTGATTATATTTTTTTAATAATATATATACTCTTATTTCAACAACTTTTTCTAGATTTACGTATAATTGCTTCCTTAATTATTTGAATAAGTCTTAATTTTAAAAGCTTAATTCAATATTTATTGGCCCAAATGAAATTAAGATGATTAACAAAATAAAAAAAAATATCAACCAACAAAATTTATTTCACATTACATTACTATATAAAACACATTAAAATGCACGCTTTATCGTCAGCAATAAAAAAAACCGGATCATATTAAAAAATTTGAATGCCTACATTAAGACCGCGTCTTAATCAATTCATTAAGAGTTGTCTATGCTTTTGAATTATCAAAGACATTTAGTGTAGTCCCATAATGTATAACAATATCGTATATCGTGGTCACATTATCGTCTAAGTGCTACCACTTGTCCGGTGTCCCCATGCTTTCTGATACTAATTGCTGTGACGGAACCAATATTTGATGGCCTTTAAACTGATTCTTTAATTATTTCAAAGAAATTTAAATAGTTTTAAGCATCTACACTATTAGGCAAATAAGTTGGTATATCATGTATTGGGTAAGCTTTAAGAATGGGCTTGTACTTTACGTTAGAATGATGGGAGCCCTACTTAAGTATACATTTAATACATTTAAACATATTTATATGCTTTTTTTATTCAGTTTCACGATGTATCCTGCATATAGCGTGGTAGGCAGAGGGTACCTAGTACGTTCCATATTTTCGGCAATTTTTTAAATGTAATTTTTTTAATAAATAATAATTTTAGGCTAAGTATGCTGACTGGTGAGACTTAACGCTACGGTTTGCCTTGTTACCAGTGTGCAAAAAATTTTATATTAATAAATAAAAGTTACCTTGAATGGTATCGAACTCACAACGCGGTTGCGCTACTGCGCAAATGATGTGATGTGTTATTCTCTGATAAAAAAAAGAAAAACGTATTATCAAACGATTGTGGTTAAAAAATAACAAATCACCGTGCAGCTCGCAATCTCTCTCTCTAAAGAAAAAAAAAACAAAGTGATTTATCACTAGAAAAATTATAGCTTGCAACAAGTGTAGGATAGTATATAATAACAGGATAGGAGAACTAAATACGGATAAATAATTCCTAAATGTTCTGTCCGCATTGTCACTTCGTCCGGTAAGTGGCCGCGCGGGTCACGCTGTACTAAGCCCGCAATTGCCGTGACCACAAATATTGGACATCAATTAAATATTCTTTAATTATACCGAACTGTGGAATGTGAGGAGGCGCCGGCTCGTTTCTTCAATTTCTATGAACTTTTATCCAGAGATAATATAAGCTTTATGATTTTTAAAAATTTTTTTTGATTGAGAAACGTTCTTATATTTCTGTTCTATACTTGTGATGTAAATATATTATAGCATAATTCAAATATAATAAATATTCTAAGCATATTTTTTTATGAGCCCATCATGGCACAGTGGGTGAGTTCCCCGCTCCGATGAGACAGTGTGGTGTTGAGATCCAAGAGAATACACGCAATGTCTTAAATTCAGATGAAAAGCGAAAAATGTAATCTTTCTGCCTACCTTTATAAGTAAGATAGAAGAAGCTGTCAAAAATAGTTTTGTTTTCAAATAACAACATACAGTCGTGGCGCAGCGGCACGAAGTGTACTGTAAAACCGACTGGTTGTGTGTTCGATCCCCAGTCGAGGAAATGAAATATTTACTTAAATTTATATTTCCATTTCATCGCTCTAGTGTCGAGGTTAAGCGCTTCATTGAGTTCTGCCATTCAACACGCAATGCCTCCAGAATTCGGCAGAAAGTGGGGAACGGAGTGTCTTAACACTAGGTTCCCTCTGCCTACCCTGCTGTGTGAGGAATACAGCGTGAAGCTGATTTAACATACACTCGTAAGGTATATAAATCTATTTATTTAATATCGACGGTAATTGATGTCTTCAAAGTCGTACTATTGCTAATTAGTTGTTTGAAACATACTGAACCTGCCTTATGAATGTCTCAGAAATATTACTCATAAAATATGTCAAATTTTATATTCACTATAACTCCGTTTAAACTTAATAATTGACTTCTGAATATAACAAGGGATGTTGGTGTAAGCAAAAGAATAAATATGTTAGTATAAATATATAATCTTATAATAATTGGGCGTCGTCGTCGTGACACAATAAATGAGTGTAAACGCGACGGTAGTGGGTTCGATTCCTCTGTGGAGAATGAATTATTTAATATTTTTATTTCTCACTCTGGTAACCAATGCAAAGCGCAGAAGAAGAAACTAAGAGTTGGTGAGTTCCGTGGCGTACCATCGATTAGACCTATTGGGAGAATACAAGCTAATAATCATGAAGACGATTATGATAAAATAAGACTTAAAAATATATAAATTTTAGAATTATATTTTAATATAAAAAACCCTTATGAATTTTTTTTGACAATTCACGCCGTACTAGTGCTGAAATACTTAATGCTCGATTTTCGAGACATGGCTCATTGAGTGGCGCAACTCGCCACCGCGGATTGTATTGATATCAGAGTAATAGAAGTGTCAAAAATACGTTCCCCTTTGTGGGATCGAACCCACAACCCTCTAGTTTACAGCGAGAAATTGCGCGACACCACGAAGGCATTATATTTATTTTCTAAAACATAAATCCATAGAAACCACAATCCACTCGCCGTCGCTTACATTTCGAATCTTTCTTAACTCTACACTAATTATATGACTATATACGACAGATAGCGGCAAGCTGTGTGTTTTAATCAAAACAATTAAGACATTTTCTGCGCCTGACTCGACTCGACTCGTGTGCAATCAACTAAACGTGCCATTATCACAATTAAACCGCCCCTTCGTTTATTTTTATTTCGTATGAGATCTTGAGTTTATTATATTTTTATTATCCAATTAAATATTTATATAGTTTTATGTTTTTAATATTTATTACAGATATGGAGTTTGGCGTAAAAATGGCGAATATTTTTAATTAAAATTAATTGCGTAATGCGTGCAAGTAAATATTGGCTTAACTCTAGAAAGATAGCCATATTATTATGTACGTAAAAGATAGGGACATATTTGTTACATTGAATAACATATTCGTTATTATATATTACACATATATATGTACAAATAATAAAAAGTACAGATAATTAATTTAAAATTTTAATTTATAAAAAAAAAGTGTTGTGCCACAACGAGCAAATAAAAATAATTCATTCCGACTAAATCAACAATCAAAGCGTTTACAGCCACACTGCGCTAAAGCCTCTAAATTATGAACTTTATTATATATCTCTCTATCAATCTCAAAATTATTAATTATTTCAAATAAAATTAATTAATACAAATATTAAAATCATAAACATATATCTATTTAATTTAACTTTAATTGAAATATACATATTCAATAGTAAATGGTGGAATAGAAGTAAAGTTGTCAATAGATAAGATTGTTAAGTTGCTCTCGCCTCACCTTTGCATTAAGCACAGTACAGCTTACCTAACGCTTTTACTAAAAGGATTATTCTGAATAAAATTGAAAAATAACTTAAATTTGAATTATATATTAATTCAACAAAAAAATTAAGCTTTACATGTACTTAAAATTAAAAAGATAATTTGTCATACATAAGGAATTGTAAGAGAGATGCTAGGAGGGCTAATGCACTCCCAACAGCATGTGTAGAGATGTTGATCGTCGATCCCGCAGCTGCCGTTGCTTGAAGACGACTATCGCACTGCGTCATCGACTGTGGAGTCGCAGGTATGGCAGCCATGAGTTTCATGGATTCTGAACAAGGCTCCCACCACCGGTGGTAGAGTGCGTGGCATGAGGTGGTCTCAACAATTGAATGACGTGCGTGCGTACTATTACAACATGGGAAGAACCTCACTGCGTATCGTATAAGGTTATGTTCTTATAATGATAGACTTTTTAATAAGAAAGATTTTTTTTTAAATAAAGAAGAACACTGACTCACACATCAAAGATAATAAATGTTGTATGTCGTAATTACACACTACATATCTTCTTTACATTTAAAAAAAAATCGTTGAATATTTTTTATTCACATTTCATATCATTCTAAGAAATTATTAGAAATATTTTTTAGGTTCACGCTATATGAAGGACGAAGCTCCAAACAACGCATACTGAAATAAAATAAAATAATAAAATAATGAGGCTGGTCGCGGCGCAGAGGCACAAAGTGTGTCTGTAAAATCTGCTGATTTGATTTAATTTGATTTTAATAAAATAATGATAATTCAGTCATTTAACAAACCGTTACATACTTAATTAATGTTTACAGGACATACTTTTAAAATAAAAAAAAGATATTTCCAGAATACTCTTCCGACTATCTCTTTAACCATCGCGGAGCACGAGACTCGTTTTCTAATTTGTAATTACGCGAACTTCGTGCCTAATACCTTATTACAGTACCCCGGTCTGGTGTTAATATTGTTAAGAGTTTAAAATAATATTAATTGAATGTATGGATATTTTATTTTTTCTTCATTTAGATGTGTAATTTGGTTATCTACAAATAAAAAACATAATATCTTAAGTAATGTATTTTTTTTAAAATATGGAAAAAAGATTTAGGAGCTATCGTAACGAATTGATGCTGAAACAAAAACAACGCTACGTTACGATAAAATAAGGTCTATGTATGTACAGTACGTTGAGACCGGTCCTGGCTCAGTGGCACAAACGTGCGCCTTTAAGCGCGACAGGTTGTGGGCTCAATTTCTACTCAGGGAAATGGAATATTTAATATTTTCCTCGCTCTGGTAACGAAGCAAATCGCAAGGGAGAAACGGATGTGTCTTAATAGGAATACAGTGTCTTAACACTAAGTTCCAAGGTTCTTTCTGCCTACTAAAACGTGCGTGTAAATCAAATAGTACTCTATAAAATGTAAAAATTCTTTATATATTTTTATAAAGTTCATATACTTGAATAGTCAGTTATAAATGTCTAATATAGCAAAACCATTCATTCAGCTACTAAACAATAGGTCTCTCTGGCTAAATAAAAAAATTCGTAGTCTTTAAAATTATGTAAATTCCAATGAAATATTTATGAAATACTTAAAAAATGTCGGTTATATTTATCTTACGAGCAAATCGAAATCTAATAATTATACGAAAATTCTAAATATTATAATATATTACAATTTGACATTGTGATTTGTTGAATAAACTATTAACATTTATTAGTTATATATACTAATAAAGCTTTAAAAGCACTATAAATTAACATATTAAGCTGGAAATAAATCAATTATTTAGCATTTCGATAATTGAAACGTGGAGTACAAGAATTATTCAAATAAACACGATTTTAAATACCAGATGTGCTAACCTTTAGCAAAAGGGTGAGACGACTATCTGAAATCTACTAAAATAATTTCCTTAAATTCTAAGATATCATCATGCAGGGCGTGCTTGGGCCTTGTTTTCCATTGGTAACACTTGACTATCTGTATAGTTCGTGATTCACAATGTTAATGTAAATTGTATAAATAATGAAACGCAAAGTACAATTAAATTTTTATTATGTTTTCGTTTTTTAAGAGTCTGTAACCAAAAGGATCCCTTATAATTTCCTCATGTTCGTCTATCTGTCCGTCCGTATGTAAAAATCTATTTATTTGGAGTTTTTAGTTATTAGGTAGGTCTTTCGAAATGATATGAAGGTTTCTAAGAAAGCTTCTTAATTATACCAATAGTTTATAAGGTATTAGCTTTTAAAGCGATAAAAGTGTCCTCTTGCCCCTCTGACTTACAATTTTCTCTTGGTAGCTTTAAACTACAAGGGACTTCCGGTTAAAATTGTAAAAAAAAAATAATTATAGAATTCAATAAAAACTACGAACGAGCTTTGGTTGGAATAACATTTTGTAGTTTAAGAGATATAGGATACTTTCAATGAAAATATCTTCCGATCGAATTGAAAAAACCTTTTTGTGGTCGGTTAAAAACTACGAAACTCTTTATAGGCGAGATCCGACTCCCACTTCGCCGGTATTTACATTAAGGTATGTAAACTCAAATTCCGCCGATTTGGAAAATCATATAAGAATACTCTTTTCTGATCGAAAAAACAAATATGCAAATCTTTTTTTTTACTATACACTGAATCTCTTAAACGGCAAGATGGGCAAAGGGAACTTAGTGTTAAGGCAATCCGTTCCCAACCTTCCACTCTGTTTTCCACACTATGCTTGCAAGACAATGGCCAAATTGAACGTCGCAGTTCGTCTTGTTACCAAAGGGTGACAATCTAACTCAGGAGTGAAGCAAGACGCCCCCAAAAATTCCTCATATATTATTATCACGATCACGTACGTTTCGCTGCGTTCCTTCACTGTATGGTCAGAGCAGTCATTGATATAATAAATATAACGACAATAGAATTCATCACAGAATACATTTTTCTCTGTTATTTTTACTGCTATTTAACTTATTTATTTGTACTCTTTTCCAGAAAGATCATTAAATAAAACTGGAAAAAACAAACCATTAAATAATTCTCATTAAAATTAAAAAAATATATAAAAATAAATTAAATATACTCTTTATAATTATAATTGTTCACATTCAATTACAATTAATTGCATCACTATTAAATATTAATTATCTAATAATTAAACATTATTAATAATTACAGACGAGGGCATTATTTTCTTGGTCTTCTTTGATGCAATTATAATGACTAATTATTGTTTTATTATCATTATTAAATTATTAAAAACATTAATTTAATAATTTATTTGGAAATGAAAGTAAAAATAAACTACTTCCCGCTGCAATAATTAATAAATTTGGATAGACTATTTTTTCTTTCCATCAAATTTTTAAGGCATCACGTGTTGAAAGTGGAACTCAACTCCACACTTTAGACAATTTGAGGGAAATATAAAAAAAAAAATTAAAACATTTAGGAGTATATGGATTAAATGTTTGAAATGTCGCAAGATTACACAAAAAATAAAGCAATATCACAATATTTAAGTATCAAATATTACGTAAATATATTAGGTACGTTACTAACATTGCCTTTGACGTGATTTCTGACGTCTATTATTTTTATTAAATGTGATATTTATCATATATTAATATAAAAAAGGATACTAAAATAGAAAAAGGATTTTGCTTTAATTTCTTTGCGACGTTAAAACATAAAAAGGATTTACATAAAACACTTCTATACTATTAGAAATTATACATAAACAAATAAAAAAAAAGTTCTTATTTGAGGAATTGAACCGGCGACTCCCATAACACGACAAGAAAACTTCAAGTATAGTATAATTTTAAAGTGAATATGTCGTTAATGTAGTTAAAGAGCAAGCATGCCATGTTAAGATCTATTGTAATTGTTCTCTTTAACCTGTGAGATATCATCGGGCACGCCCAGTGCCGTGAACCTTAGGCTATTACTATAACTTTGTGCCAGTGCGATCTAGTCTGTTAATTATTAGAGAATTATATTTAAAATCGAATTATTATTTAAAAATAAAATTTGGTTCGTTTTGTACATAAATAACCTTTTTAAAAAATATAAGGTTGCCCTATTAGCAACTTAGACGTAGACGTCGACTCTCCCATCTTAGACTTACACGTCTTTCAACATAGACGATCGAATATAAGCAGAGATGCTTAAATTCTGGCGGCACTGCGTGTTGAGTGGCGCAACTTACTTTTACTTTGCAACACCAGAGCGAAGAAATAAAAATATTTAATTTTTAATTTCCTCGAATTAAAAATAATGATTAAAAAAAATCCTCGAGTGGTAATCAAACCCACAACCTTCAAGTTTACATTCGAAATACAATACACAAAATAAAAACATTAAATTTCAACATTCAATTTATATGTTTAGTTTCATTCCACGAACGAGGGAACCAGCCTGTCCACTCGGCCTGGGCACTGCGGTGCAAGGGCGCGTCGTGACTGTTGGCTTGACGCGCTCTAATGAAGTCGTAAGGCACCCGCTCTCCGACCCCAACGGGTTAGTATAGAGATTGCTTCTTTATAGAGTTTACATATAATTTAAAGTAATTAAATATGGAAATTTATGAATCAAAAGTGAGTGAGAAGAGAAGCAAGAACGGGTAAACCTCGGTTGATCTTTGAGAACACAGTATCGTTGATACTGGAGGTCACGGAAAAATTTCATATTTGATTTTTTTCTACTATGGCAAGAGAAAACGTGACGCTATTATAGTAGTAGTAAGTAGAAAAAGAATTATACTTGTTAGAATAATTCTTTTTTCATTAGGTTTTCCGCCTACAAACGAATTTAGAATTTATTTATTTTTTTTGTAGCTTAGGCCAGTCGCAACAACGCTTTTATGTATCTTAGACCATTCGTGGCGCAGGGGCACTAGCGTGTGACTGTAAGCGCGACAGGTTGTGAGTTCCATTCCTACTCGTGAAAATTAAATATTTGCAATTTTAATTTCTTCCTTCCGGTCGGTATTTTAATTTTGAGACCGGTCGTGGCGCAGCGGCACGAGGTGAGACTGCAAAACCGACTGGTTGTGGGTTCGATTCCCACTCGAAGAGATGAAATATTTACTTAAATTTATATTTCCATTTCTTTGCTCTGGTGTCGAGGTTAAGCGCGGCGTTGAGTTCTGCCACTCAACGCGCAATGCCTCCAGAATTCGGCAGAAAGTGGGGAACGGAGTGTCTTAACACTAGATTCCCTCTGCCTACCCTGCTGTGTGCGGGATACAGCGTGAAGCTAATTTATTTTATTTTTAATTTCTTCACTTTTCTCTTCAACTTCTTCCAGATTTCGGCGGAGAATGGGACGCGGAGTACCTTAACCTCCCTGTACGTACCGCGAGATAGAGCGTGAAGCTGTAAAAAAGAATCAAAAATAGCTTAATGATCACATCATTGTAAACGAATTAAATTTATTTTTTTATATATTTACATAGAATAGAATATTAAAAACGCAGAATTATTTATTATTGTAGTAAACTTTAATTTTCATATTAAAGACAAGGTTAAATAATAAAATATTTTTTTAAATGATCACGTTTTGAATGGTTTTAAATTAATTAAATACCGTTTTTATATATTATAATATAAAGGTTAAATTTGCAAAAGGAATATTTTAAAAGATTACATTTTATACGCTTTATTCATTATCTAATAAAAAGGCTACGAGACGCTATTTCATATACTAATTAGTTAATGTAAATTACTAAAAATTTTAAATCTTTAGTTATTGTGTAATTTTAAGTCTTAGTTATTGTGTTTGACAACGAAAAAATACTGAATTTTTTTTAATAATATTAGTAGGTACTTATATATATGAAATTTTAAATTATGTACCTAAATAAAAGAAAAATATTTTTAAGTTTTTAATGTAAATAACGAAGTGCTATTCTAGCAATATCTTACAAAAACTTGCGTTAACTACTTGGAATTATAATCAGCACTTGGTTTAACATATTAGCGGATATTAGACATTTAATTAACATATGGTTGCATCTAAGAGGTTAACTTTTCATTAGCATTTAAGTATAAATAAAATAAATCAGCTTCACACTCTATCCCGCACACAGCAGGGTAGGCAGAGGGGATGTCTAGGGTTAGGACACTCCGTTTTCCCACTTTCCTCCAAATTCTGGAGGAGTGGCGGTTCTTAACCCCGCGCTTTGCCTTGATAACAAATCAGAAGTGTCTTAATGGGAACGCATTAACACTAAGTCACCAGGTTCCCTCTGCCTATCCTGCTATAGCGTAAAGCTAAAAAAATAAAAAAAACATTTACTATATACAATAAAAAAATCTGTCTCCACCCTAATATCACTTTAAACACGGTCTCTGGGTGGTACTTAAGCACTTATTACAAGTGATTAGAGCGCGGACAGTCGCGAGCAGCTGCAATTATGCTCTCACGCCACGACGGAGATATATAGCGCGATATATCTCGTGTTACACGTTTTAGATGGTTGAACTGCTTTAAAGGAATTTAAATTGAATTAAATATATTTTGTGTTTCAGTTTAGTTTTTTTACTAAGATTGACTTTATTTATTTGAATTACCATAGTTTAAAGTAAATAATTTATGAAATGAACTGTGGTTTCATTATCCATATATAAATATAATATAATATATTTAAGTACTTGTACTCGTACTCTTTCTTAATGTGTAAGGCCAATGGTAGCGCAGTGGCACAAGAATATGACAGTAAACGCGGCAGGTTGTGAGTTCAATTTCCACACGAGGAAATGAAATATTTAATATTTTCATAGTCACTTGAGTTACTCAACACCTAATGCTTCCAGAATTCGGCGAATAGTACGGAACGGCGTATCTTAAAAGTAAGCTCCCTTTGCCTATACGAAGTTTAAAAATATATATATAGCTGATACAACGTGAAGCGGTAAAGCAATGTTAATAAGCATATTTTTGTTTAAAATAAAAAATATATTGTTTTTAAGATATCTCCCTCATGACTCGAGTCGAAAGCCGGCAAGCGGATGCAGAGACAGCACACTTTTGACGGCGTTCCACTCGAATTTGACATTCTTATTGAGATGCACAAATTAAAGGATCTTTGTACTAACGCAGAGCGGAGAAATGAAATGAAATGAAATGAGAAATAAGCTCACTCTTAAACCTTCTTTAAGTTCTGGGCTTATTCTTGTTAAAAAGTCTCCATTGTTTTTTTGAATCGTATAGAAATAGAAGAACTTTTAACTGAGTTCTTTCTGGAGTAGAAAAAAAGGTTGAATAAAGAAATCTATAAATGCTTAACATTGTACACTCTTGAAAATCCATACTTGGGAACATCCACCCAGTTTACATTAGAGATAAAAACGATAACTAAAGAAGCAGGATCTTGGCTTAGCTCAATTGAGAATTCTCTGCCTTTACCTTAAGGATTCACATATATATTAAAAGGTTGCGTTGTATATTACACATAGAGACTAAGAATGAATGGAATAATAAGTTAAAATATCCAATTGATGTTTCCTTTTCGATTGATAATTACTATCAATTAGCTTTTACTAAAAAGGCATCAAACCTATACTGTTATTAAGAAGCGCTTCCCAAGCGGGTTCCCACAATCGCACAATTTGCTAATGTAATTTCCCAGTTGTTCCGTACCCACGGTCAGTGTTTACAAACTACTTACCGGCCAATAGGAAGTATTGCTCATTTATATAGGATGTTCTTAATAAGTATCAACTATAACAATAGGCGTATTAAATTATGGTTTTAATTCAGTTTTTGTTCTGGGAACCTACTGTTATTGTAAATCTCAGTTCATATATTATTTTATTAGGGACTTTCTGCTGAATTCTGGAGACATTGCATATTGGGTGGCGGAGCTTAACGCTGCACTTTGCCTCGACACCAGACTAAAGAAATGAAAAAATAAAAAACCATTTCCAAAATGGGGATCGAACCCACAACTTGTCACGACATTTACAGTCACACGCTTGTGCCCCTGCACCACGACTGGCCGCAAACCTAAATAAATTTAGATATTCTAATAATCATTTCAAAGTTTCTTTGTGATATTTAAGTAAAATATAATATAATGTAATGCATATCAAATTATATCTTGCTAACGAAATGACAAATAAGACTTTTTACATAGAACATTTTAGTTTTAAATATTTTAAATGAAATAATATTATATCTCTTTTTATTACATAATATAAAAAAATGCTTAGATAGGATTTCTTTCGACTGTTTAAAATATATATTTTTTTTTAACCAAAGAAATTTTATAACTTTACCAGACCTGTATATGATAAGATAGAGACAATATTTCCCACAACGCGTTAACAGCGATAAGTAAGTTTATGCCTAACAGAACGTGTTGTGGCCACTATTATCGTCTGTTAGAGAAATTAGAACGATCTGGGAACATAAACTACCTGTGATATAGTAGCTGGCATCTAATCAAAACTACTTGTAAATATGCCCATATAGATACTAAATACATTTTTTTTACTTTCACACATTATAGGGTAAACAGAAGGAAACTAGTGCTAAGACAATCCATTCCCCATTTTTCACCAAATTCTGAAAGCATTATGTGTTGAATGACAGAAATTAAAGCACCACTTTGCCTCGAGACTAGAGCTAAAAAAATGAAAATAATAAATATTAAAAAAATATTTCCTCGAGTAGGAATCGAACCTCTTAGCTTATGCCTCTTGGCCACGACTGGCTTCATACTTAAATACATAACACACTAAAATAAATAAATATACACTAAAGACAGGCAAATAACATTTTTTTAAATAATTTATCTTTATTATGTAGGTAATTAATATTAATAACCAATTTTTCCATTTAATTAGTTGAAAAAAAAATGCGGAAACAAATCATATTCAGCCACTGTATAAGCTATTACATATCTTTATACAATCATACCGTGAAGAGGAAAAGGGCGTCATTGTTTTACTTTTCTGAGCCCGTTTCTTATATAATTCTCACTTAATGTATCCCGCGTATAGAACGGTAGAAACTTATAGTTAAGCTAAACCTAGTGTTAAGACAGTCCGTATCCTACTTTTCGCAAATATTTCGATGCATAGCGTATTGAGTGCCGCAATTCAACGCCGCAGTTTGCCTCAACACCAGAACGAAGAAATTAAAATATGCATTTAAATAATTATTTCATTTTCCTCGAACGGGGATCGAACTCACAACCAGTCACACTTTGGTGTCTACACCACGACCGGCCTCAATATAATGGATACCTCTATAAATACCACATAACTAAATTAACCATATGCGATTTCTGCAAAACACGATTTCCTTTCATTATCCTAAGCAGTACTAATTAACAAGTAGCTAGTCGTGTGGGCAAGTTTTTCACGTTTTTTTTTACTTTACGTCATTGTGCACACATCCGTGTAACGTTTGGTCATCGATCACAGTATGAGTCAATATTGGAATATCTATTAGAAATCACTTGTTTTGATCTGAGAATCATTTATGTGTATTTATTTAATCAACAATTATTTGAACCTTAATACTTTTTTCTTTTTCTTACCTTCACGCTGTATCCCGCATGTAGCAAGGTACACCCCACTTTTCGCCGAATTCTGGAGGTATTGCAGGTTGAGTGGCGAACCTCAACACCACGCTTTGGTTTGGTACCAGAGCTTAAAAATGAAAATATTAATAAATATCCTCGAGTGCAAATAGAACCGTAAGTCATTCGTACATTTCAAAATCACAAACATATTCCTTAAAAATCTTTTAATATTTCGTATTCCTTATTCATTAAACAAATATGTAAATTATATAAGACAATTTGTGAACCTTGTATCAACACTAGATCTAAAGGAACCTTGTATCTACAATTTCTTGTCCAAACCTACTAACGAACTTAACTAACACAAACATTATAATATTATCACAATTTAGAATTTAATGTAAGCATTCCAACGCGCCATTAACCAATCTCGAGGTCGATCTCCCCAAATGCCATCACAAGTTTTACTCAAACACATCATATAAATCCTCAAATCCACAGTAAATTTGAGAACGTGCTAAGGATATTAGCATACAGCAATTAGCGATACACAGACAACAGCGAGTGCGCCTTTGTCTTGTAATCTTTGACAGTGACTCAAGGACGACGGATGTAAATTGTATGTCAAAGGATGTCTTTAGGGATACAGTGGTTTGTTTGTTATTGTAATTTGAGATGGTTTACTTGTGAAATGTTTAATGTGGAAGGCTTTTTGAGCTTGTTCATTTCTTAATTTTTAAGGAGAATATTGGAGAAATCAATGGATAAGATCGTTCCTTAATAATTTCGTAGTAGTTCTCTATTGAGTTTGGAAGAAGGTAATTGAATGGTGGAACCCAATGACTCGTTTTGTTTGAACGGTACAGAAACTCTTAAAAATTCTAACTTGTAAATCGTGAACTAACTCAGTATCTATTAAAGATAAAAATATTTGTAAACTATGCGGTAGAAATACTTTACTTGTGAAATATTTAATGTGGAACGTTGTTTCTGCTTGTTTTTAATTGTTAAGGAAAAAAATAAGTGAGAGAAGTCAATGAAAAGTTCGTTCCGTAAGCTCTATTGATGGAGCCCATGAAAATTAAATATACTTAATTTCTTGAATATATTTCCTAAAACTACCTCAAAACCTATCGTACGCTAACTCAATATAAACTCAATATAACTCAAGATAAGAATATTTGTAATCTATGCGGTAGTTCAGAAAAAAAACCAAATATCATATACATCGTTCATTAATACAGCCCCAACAATGGCCCCTAATGCGCGGCACACTCCACAGACGGCAGCTAAAAAGAAATTATTCTTAATTCAACATAAATATATCGGTATTCGATTTTAGTAAAGGCAGCGTCAGTCACAATAGGACCGGCCTCACGAGCGGTCGTCTCGAGGGTCATTTAAAATATATTGAGTCCAGCGACAAAGCTCCAATTGTGCAGATGGCTATAAACTCGACGTTTTTCTACGGTGAATTAGTGGAGATTATATACGAATACGAACTAATAAATCTTGAGTGTGGCTGGAGTCGAGTGTCTATTGATTCTGTGGTAGGCGTCGTCGGTTGTAATCTTCATAAATTTTATGAGCGAAACTAAAGTATGAAAGGCAAAGACACGAATGATGCATTATCGATCTAACAAACAGGCTTTGATGGACGTGCATTAAGATGCACTGCATTTAAAGGAATTATTTTATATTCCAGCAAGATGAGGCCTATATTTAGGTTTAATTGTTATGACAGGTCTATCTTAATTAAAATTTATTTAAAAATACTATAGTTAAGTATTGAGAATACGGCTTTACTGAAGAAAAATAAAATTATTTTTTTAGGTGCTTTCTGTACTCTGCACATAGCAGGGTAGGCAGAGGGAATTTGAGAACACGAAAGTAAAAAGACACTATGTGCCCATTAAGACACTTTCGTCCACCGTTTTCCGTCAAATTCTAAAGGCATTGCGAATTGATTGGCGGAACTCAATCTCGACACCAGATCGAAGATATGAAAATATTAAATATTTGATTTTCTCGAGTGGGAATCGAACCCACAATCTATCGCGTTTACAATCACCCGCTTGTACCGACGTGCCACGACCGGCCCCTTTTCGTACTCCAGAAGAACAAAGCCTTTACTTAGATTTATTTGTTGTGATGATTCAATCTTGATTAAAAAAAATACTAAACAAAAAACATAATATATTTTTATTTTTTCTTTTCATTATAACATACAAAAAAAAGAATAATTATAAACGAAGATAATATTTAAATTGGCTAAATTGCCCTAGGTATGGTCAGGAATAAAAGGCACCATACATTTGATTAAGCTCCCGCAATCTTTGTACCGGGTATCAGTTAAAAACATAACGACGGCCATTCACCACTGTCTCGTATCAGACGAGTATAAATGGAGGTAATATTTAAGATCACTAATTAAGCAATACTGTATTGAGATTTGAAGATCACCGGCCATATCGGTGTGGCAAATTAGTATAGAGATATTTTAATAGTTGTAAATTGTAAATCAAACTAATCATACAAAAAAATTTTTTTACAAATTTAAATTAAATTAAATCAGCTTCACGCTGTATCCCGCACACAGCAGACTAGGCAGAGGAAACGTAGTGTTAAGACTCTCCGTTTCCCACTTATCACCGAATTTTGGAGGCATTGCATGTTGAGTGGCAGAACTCTACGCCGCGCTGTGCCTCGACACCAGAGCGAATAAAATGGAAATATAAATTTAAATAACTATTCCATTTCCTCGAGTCGGGATCGAACCCACAACCGGTTACGTTTATAGTAACAATTTGTGCCCCTGCGTCGCGACTAGAAGACACTAATTATTTAAATAGTATATTATTGGCATTGCGTTGAGTTGCCGAACTTAACGTCAATGACACTTCGTCCTGTTATCAAAGCGATAAAATAAAAAAATTATTGTCTCCAGTGGTAATCGAACCCGCAAACTAAAAACTATATTAGAATAAATTTAAATTAAAAAAATGCAAGTAGATATTAAATGTCACATATATCTTGTAAATTATATATTTCTCCTACAAAGAGACATAGAAATTCAGTAGTACAACAGAAGTTATATTCTTTTAAAACGATAAATTAAAAAGTAAATATTTATATATTTGACTGAACTGATCTCCCACAAAACGTTGACCACTTCCCCTTTTAAAAGGCTATCTATGTTAACATAAAACATATTCATATTATTCTCCATTCCATACTGACGTCAGTAATTTCGAAACGGCTTTAATTAAGCAATTCTTTAAACTTCCCAAGACTACCACTACCACTGATTGGGCGGAGAAGTCGAATTAGCATAAAGTGTGGTGCGTCCAGACAACAGCAAATGCTTATCTCGGACACACGAGATTGCTCGAACACTGGGCTTAATTGGTCATCAATATTCTAACTAATAAGTCGGTGGTGTAGCTAGAATGTCTTATATCTATTAAAATTAAAATTAAAATTAGATTCACGCTGTATCCCGTTCAGAGCAGGATAGGGAGAGGGAATCTAGTGTTAAATCCGTTTTCACTTTCCACCGAATTCTGGAGGCATTGCGCGGTGAGTGGCGAAACTCAACGCCGCGATTTGCTCCGACACCAGACAGAGGAAATGGAAATATAAATTATATCTGTTACATTTTAAATATATTTTGCATACTTTCACAGATTTTCTTGACAAATGATGTTGAAATAAAAAAAGATCCATTTATTTTATTATCGTACAATATTATTATTATTTTATTTTATTATATGTTTTTACGTATTAACAATTAATAATAGCTATAGAAAGATTTAATCTGTCAAATATTCCTTTACATTCTATATATCCAGTATACATATTATTAAAACTTGTATTTGGTTATTTTTCTTAATAGGCTTTATTCAAAAAACCTAGACTATTATTATGTAAGTAACTGCTGAGAGTAATATATAATTTTTTAATTATAAAAATTCCAAATTACGAAAAATTATAAAATAGAATAAATCAGCTGCACATCAGGGTAGGCAGCGGAAATCTAGTTTTAAGACAATCCATTCCCCATTTTCCGTCAAATTCTGCAGGTATTGCGTGATGAATAACAGAACTTAACGCCGCGCTTTTGCCTCGACACCAGAGCGAAGAAATAAAAAAAAATAAAACCTGAAATTATGTTTTATATATTTAGAAGAAACCTTTAAATACATTTAATTAAATAACAAAAATCTCAGAAATACTTTCGGGTTGCTTCACCTTGCACCGTCTCCTTAATTAAGATGTAGGCAGAACGCGGCGTATGTTCGCTAACGAGGAGCTAACATCTGCCCGCGGAACCCCATTATACATTCATCCTATAGAAAAGGCGACAGAAATTAAGAAAACAGAGATTGTTTTGTATGAAAGCTAGAGCACTTTAACTAGTACAGCCATTTCAATTAGCAAATCATTTAAAATTTATTGAAAATCATATAATTTTGTTTATTTTATTTTTGTAATATTATTGTGGAGCGATGGGACAGTCTCTCACTGCAAACAGGAGTTTTGAATACGATTCCAAAATGAAAGCGTGGTGTTGAATTA
Organism: Heliconius erato x Heliconius himera; assembly: GCA_013421005.1. Taxonomy (NCBI): domain Eukaryota; kingdom Metazoa; phylum Arthropoda; class Insecta; order Lepidoptera; family Nymphalidae; genus Heliconius; species Heliconius erato x Heliconius himera. Next base: position 199,479 of record JAATLQ010038655.1, read on the forward strand.
CGTCACTTAATACATAGACAGTTTCAACTTGGTCTCTAGAAGAAGATAAATGGCGGAGGGACTTAACACTACATTTATTCTGCATATCCTCAATTAAAAAATAAGATAATTCTAAAAAATACATAGATACAAGCATAAATTTATTAACTGACTTCAAAAAATGTTAAGATTACTTATAATATGCACTCTATTTTAATAAGAAACAGATTAAGTAAAGCAAAGTGAGCTTTCAAATAGAATATTCATGTTTAATATATGTTTTTATTATCTTCATATTCGATACATTTATCTCTTTACTTCCCGTTTCCGCCCATTTGTAGACATTTCGTAGTAAGTAAGTATATATTATGCTGCGTTTAACCCAATTAGATCCGTGAAATATATAACTATTAGGTACTTATAATGTAGATAATAAATATAACATTTATTCAAATGTATTTTGAAGCCTTGATTTAGATTTAAATCAGTTCAGTTAAATATTATAATCCAATGTTATCAGAAACATTCGTGTAAGAATTTATTTAAAATTGCAACAGAAATATAATAATTTGTAACTACAATATGATTATAATATATATTTTGTCAAAGCAAATGCATCATGCATGTAAAAAAGTACTCGGTACCGAATCTAAAGTAAAGTAAAGTCTAGTGTCGAGACACTCTATTTTGTTCGATGCAGAAGCCAATGCTAATAGTGATTCTAGTATTTTTTCTTTTTCTTATTGAAACTTGAAATATTTTTTATACTTTTTTTGGTTGTATTCCGCTGTATCCTGCACATAGCAAAGTGGACAAGAAAAATTAGGACCTCAGTGTTTGTGGTGTCTTGACACTTGGGTCCTTCTCATTAAGACACTTCTGTCCCTCATTTTTCGCTGAGTTTTTGAGGTATTGCCTATTGAAAGGCAGAACTCAATGCCACGCTTTGCCTCATTACCAGAGCGAGGAAATGGAAATATATAAAATGATGTATAATACAATTTCCCCGGGCGGAAATCAAACCCACAATTTTACAATCAGATGCTATCCCACTTCGCCACGACGTCCTCTTAAATAGAAAAGAAAAATAGGAAACTAGAGTACCACATATCTATCTAACCTCACAAATTTTGTACGTAATAGTTTTCACTTTAATATAAGAATTATATATGTATACAACTATACGACATTAATAGAAATCAGTACAAAATTATCATTAATCATTTATAGAATACTTCATATTACAGCATATACTATATAGATACGGGTGTGGTCTCAAAATAAATAAAAATAAATTCACTATTTCTAAGTGTTAAACACCGTACATCTTTGTACTTGTATTCTAAAAGGCTTTTAGTCTTTTAATTTAGTGAATTGTGTTCACAGTGAGTGGAAACTTTTAATAATTTTATTAGACACGCCGGAGGTCTCGTAGGCGGTGATTAATGGATTATTGGATATTATGGACGTAGGTATGTATGTATGTGTGGCTTTTATGTGAGTATTATTTACCAAAGATTGTGGAATGTAGAGAAAACTTACCAAATTTAATGTCTATTACAGTAAGTGTAATGTTTGTTTTTATAACTTATACAGCATTGCTTTGTCGAGCATATAGCATGGTTAGGAGAGGGAACCTAATATTAAGATATCCAAATGGAAACCAACGCCACCCTTTGTCTTGCCAGGGTGCTGTCACGTTACGGTAATAGTATCTGTACAGATAACGGTAACGCGGTTGTGAAAATAATTAATTTCCTGTTAGTAGCTCGTTTATTGTACTATTTGTTCAACACGCAATGCCTCCAGAATTCAGCAGAAAGTGGGGAACGGAGTGTCTTAACACTAAGTTCCCTCTGCCTACCCTGCTGTTTGCGGGATACAGCGTGAAGCTAAAAAAAAATCATATTGCAATAATTTTGTTACTTTTTGAGTTATGATCCAAAAATTGAGTGAAAAATTAAGCTTGCATAAATTTCCTACGCGTTTTTCTCGATACTTTGGTTTTTTGAATTATGACACTATTTGAGACTAGGTGCGATATGTTGTTCCATTACACCACAGCAGCCATAAGTTTATATTTAATAATTAAATTTTTGCCATAAGTTTATATTTAATAATTTAATTTAATTTTTTTATGAAAATATTTAAATTACGTACAAAAAACACCTTCGCGCTTTTTAACATATAGCAGGATACTCAATGAAATGCTAGTGTTCCCAAGTTTATCTTCAAAAAGGAAAAAATAAAAATAATTTGAATATAAATATTAAAAATTAATAATAATATTATTATTCGAAGAAACCTTAATTATTACTGTTTTCTTATAATTTCTAATTTATTACTCTATGCTAGTTACATATGGTGAGAAACAAAAGTTTAATTGACGCGATACCCGTCAGATGCTTACAAGGGAGACAAGAGAACAAACCGGTAGCGGTAGTAAAAACCTGCAGCGGACGTCACTTGCACACATATAAATTATACCTATAGAATATGGCTTAATTTGATTAATCTTTTAAATGAGACCGTCTTAGCGCAGTTGCACAACATCTGAATCTAACTAAACACAACGGTTGTGGGTTCGATCTACTCTAGGGTACTCCAGTTTATGAATTGTTTTTGTTTCTTTGCTCTGATAAGACGTGTGTGTGTGTGTGTGTGTGTGTGTGTGTGTGGAACGGAGTGTCTTAACACTGGAACAAGTAGACAAACAACACTCAATTCATTATTATTTTATATTATCACATTTAGTATTTTAGACTAGGTTCCCTCTGCTTACCCTGCAGTGTGCGGGATACAACGTGAAGCTGATTTATTTATTTATTTTTAGTATTTTATATAACACATATATGTATCATATAAAATAATTTAAATGTTCATAGCTTCTCTTACCTTTTCACCTTTGCCGAAATCTTATTTTTGTGCGAGATTCAAATCAAGTTCTATACAGATTTAGATTTTTTCATTGTAATTGTGCATAAAGTGTCAGATTCACAATAAATAATGGAAAAAAAAAACATTTAATCTCTATAATGCTAAGTCCTCATTAACCCCCATTGATATCTCGGAATCACTTAACAAGTCAAGATTAACTTTTACAAAGATAAAAAAAGTAATAAAAAATATTAAAAAGCAGCGGTCGTTAGCGAAAGGCGGTAACCCTTTTGTGCGAAATTAAATATCGAACACCATAAATATTATGGGAATATTAAAGCAAAGTTTGGCGACGGTGAAGTTCACCTTTTTTCATGTTTAAATGTATGGTAGCTGAGTGTGATTTATATTTTTATTGAAATTAAATAACATAACATAGCTTTTCTTGGGATAATTTAAAAGTTGCTATGTTTAGTGTCGCTTTATGAATCGAAGGCGGAGAAATGTGCCACTAAGTCCACTCCATCTAGCCGTGATTCTTACTTCTAATACAGTTAAAGACTTCTTAATCTTATTATTGTTTGTCGTTGTACAACTTAGCTTTTAGTCGTTATCAGCAGTTAGCCTTTAGTTCTATCCATTAAATATTATTTTTCAAAAAAAATATGTGCTATGACATGTTCAGTTTCCACTAACTGACAATAAAATCAAAATAAATTAATATTTATAATTATATATTTCATTAGATAATTCATAACATTTAATATTGTTGAAAAAGCTTATTAAAAGTTGCCAAGAAGACCTTGGCAGTCCTTACAAAATCACCTTTCTTTGCATGCCCATAAATTTATCTGAACGATTCAACGAATTTCATCGCCATATTTTAGTATTTTAGCATCTTAGTTGAAATGATTTATGTTATGTTTTGATTGTGTAACATGTATTTTATTACTAGGGACGTCCCGTGGTACCATTTTGAATAGTGATTCATAGCTTGAAGTATGAAAATATATATATATTTATATATATAAATATATTATATATATTTATATATTATATATTTTTTTTATATATTTTTTTTACTGCAAGTGTCGTTTTTAGAATTCTATTTTTTTTTATATAAAAAAAAGTACTTGTTATACAACTTATCAAGCCTCCGAGTGAACAATAAACTACGTACAAAATCAATGATATTCTGAATACTTGTAATATATATTTTTAAATAAGCTTCCAACATTTATGCACCTATAGCTAGGTATATATATAGCTGCAGAAACTTTTTTTTAAGTATTTTTTTTTATTTTTTTAACATTTAGCAAAGTTATACAAGAAACAATTTGTACGATATTAACCGCATTAGTGAAACACTGTGTCGCGGCTATTAACGCCCACCTCACAAGCGTTGCTTAATATCAAAAAGTAAATTACAAACTGTAATTTATTTCTTCGAGCTTAGATTGAAGTCAGTCAGAAGCTGTCTCACTGCGCCACAATGTCCTCAAATATATTTTATATAAATTCACTTAACATATGTTATTATAATTAAGAATCAAACTCATATTTTCGTAACATACAATTTACAATATATTTCGACGTGGGTGTAAAATTTGGGCAAAAGTCAGTCAAAAAGTTATTCGTTTTTTTTTTCATTATTCATGTAAAAGTCGGTGCCTTTGCCATTCGATATGTCCCAGCTACCTAAGTATGCCCATTCACAGCGTTTCGGCACGGCGCTCTTTTTTTTTATTTCAAGCAAAAGTATTGTTAATTAAATTATGATTATCGAAAGTATATTTTAATTAATAAAGTTCTCGATTTAAATCGATATGCGATAATTTAAATTTAATTATTTTGTATTGCAGGTCTGATAGGAGGAAATTTTAAAAAACAAGCCAGAATTTTGTTAAATACTTAATTGTATCTTATTTACTGTTTAAGAAATGATAACTAAATTATTCGAAAATGCTTATAAATTAAAGACTTACTTCAATAAAGCTCTCTTATTTGATAGTGTATAAACCAATATTTTATTTTCTTTGGTTCTGGAATTGAAAATTAGAATATGTATTATATGATTTCTCATACCCAACTCGTAATAATATTATAATAGAACCCGCCACAATTGTAATTCCAGCCCGAAATTTGCTTTATACATACAAAATATTGTTGTCAAACTTTAGCTCGAGTCATTTGGAACCTAAAACGGTAGCTCTCACAAATCTAGGATCTAATAATTCAGTTACAATTACTTATTTTTTTTTTAATTAAAAAAACCAGCTTCACGCTGTATCCCGCACACAACAGGGTAGGCAGAGGGAACCTAGTGTTAAGACACTCTATTCCCCACTTTCTGCCGAATTCTGGAGGCAGAGCGTCTTGAGTGGCAGAACTCAACGCCGCGCTTAACCTCGACACTAGAGCGAAGAAATAGAAATATAAATTTAAGTAAATATTTCATCTCCTCGAGTGGGGATGGAACCCACAACCAGTTGGTTTTACAATCACACCTCATGCCGCTGCGCCACGACTAGCCTCATTTTTATTTTTTTTTACTTATAAATATTATTTGCCAAATGAATATTCCTTAAGCCTAATGTAAAACGGGCATAAAATCTCTAAATAACCACAAACTCGCCTTAACAGGATACTCTTGTTTATGCTTCATTAGGAATCGGTACTATAAAATCCTTCTGAAGTTTCTGAACTAGGGGCGTTCTGGATGCAAGTGACCTGTGACACTTGGCGCCACCTTTTTTTTAAGCCGTCTGGATATTCATTTCACAGATTATATATATAGTGTTAAAGGAAAAAAAATGAAAAAATGAATGCAAAATATTTTTTTAATATAAATTTTGTGACAGATCATTATTACAAGTAGAGTATTTAAAATATTAAAAAATATTTTTATTTTATTAAAATAAAAAAAAACCATATAGCTAGCTTCACGCTTTTTACTTAAAACACAGAGTACAAGGAAAAACTCGTTACAAATCATACACACTGTTTTCTGTTTCTTGAATTTTTATTAATTTGTTTTACTTAATGGAACTAAACGCCAGTATAAATAATCGAGGCTGCCGGCCTTAAATACGATAAAATAAAAAAAAACAAATTAAAAAATTATTCAATCTAATTTCTAAACATCATATAGAGTTATTTTTAAAACGAAATAATTAACAGAAATGAACACAACATCCTATAATAATTAGTGGCGTCGTTTAATAGTTTTTGCCATAACTTTTTGTATGTATGGAATTTGTTTGAAAGTGTCAAAGTACAATGACGTATAATTAGCTGAGAGGCATATTTTTTCGATTATGTTACAGAGGTGCCGCTGTCATAATTCATATTTATTGTTTTGGACATTTTTAGGTCAAAACGATTGTATTTCCTTTTTAGGGTTCCGTACCTCTTAAGGAAAAAAGGAACCATTATAAGATCACTTATCCGTACGTCTCTCTGTCTGTCTGTCAAGAGGCTTTATCTCATGATCGCTTGGAAATATCTAGTTGAAATTCAAACTATATACTCAGGTTAACGGTCCCTTAATGTAAAAAAATGTATTTATATATTTATTTTAAAAAAAGTTTGGCCGTCTATATCGCAAAAAAATGCGTATTTCGACACTATTAAGGGATTCCAAATTAATAGGACGCTTCCTGTTGACCTAGAATTATGAAATTTGGCAACTAGCATTTACAGGTAGTACTAGTAAGTAGTTCAGGTTCAGAAAAATCTGAAAACCATGCATTTGTGGCTAAATCCTAAAAAATAGTAGCCTTAAAGGGGGAGGCAAAGTTTGGTATTAAAGCCGCTAGTTCAAGTGAGGTATCAGACACTTTCGTCTGATACCTCTGAATTATGACTTGGTGTGCATATTCCAATATATACACGTATATTTTTAATTGTTTATGATCAATTAATGTACAGAGCCCTCGGTGGGCACGCCCGACTCGCGGTTGTCCGATTGTTTTTTGTTATGCAACTTTAATTTTTTGTTTCAATATTTACTTTTTAAAATATACAGAATATTTCTACATGCAGTTTATATACAAATTAAGTTCAAAGTGTATAAATAATATATCTAAATAATTGAAAAGAAGTATATTTTCATAAAAAAGATATGACACTAGAAAGTGACATGGCTAGAAAATGGTCTCCAATACTTCTAGGACCACCCTTACGAATCTATATTATAATAAAAGTATAATAAATCTCATAAAAAATTACTCAAAACGTAACAGCGCAGTGAATGTAAAGCCGAATAGTGGATCATTAAAATCAAATCCTGTAATAAATATACGTACATAAACGTTATAAAAACTCATTGTAAAGTAACCTTTAATATTCTAAAGTTATTTGTAATAAATTACAGAATAATTCGAGTGCAACAACAAATAAATCCTTAATAAGGTGTCGTTAAACTTTATTATTTAGTAACTGACTCTACTTAGAGCTATTGTTGCCTTTTTTCCCTCAACATCTGTTGTGATACGGGTGTGGGCAAATTTATAGATGAAGCTTGAATATAAAATAAAATAAAAAAATAGATTCTACAAAGAAATATAGAAAACAACCTTATAAGAAAGAAGCTATTAATAAATTTTGGTAAAAAAATTTAGATTTTTTTTCAAAATCATATAATTATAATTTTAAATAGTATTAAATAATATTTCCATTTCTTCGCTCTGGTGTCAAGAAACAAGCGCGGCGTTGAGTTCTGCCACTCAACATGCAATGCCTCCAGAATTCGGCAGAAAGTGGGAGGAGTGTCTTAACACTAGGTTCCCTCTGCCTACCCTGCAGTGTGCGAGATACAGCGTGAAGCTGTAAAAAAAATATTAAAATATCCGATTAATAAAATATTTAAAAACTTTGCTTATCATATTATTTAAAAACAAAGTAAATTATCGTAATAATATTTAAGTTTTACTAGCTGCTTCTAAAACTGGCTCCTTCTTAATTTTTTACCAAACTATAATATACGACAATATTTATAGTTTATAGTCTATTATGCTACCGTAGAGTATTGTGATGCCTCTGTTGCCTCGTAACTTTTTATTATAAAAATTATTACCGATATAATATTAGAAGTGACTTTTGATTTTTGGTGACAATATAAAATTTTCTTGTTTTGATATATGTTTTCTCAGTTCTGCTAACATGATTTTCTCGTAGTACAGACTTGTTTTATTATAATAAATATTAGAAATAGAAGAGATATGAGGTCACTTCGTGGCGCAGGGGCACAAAGTGTGACTGTAAAATCGACTGGTTGTGGGTTCGATCCCCACTCGAAGAAATGAAATATTTACTTAAAGGAGACTGAAACTATTCCATACATTTTTGGGCCCAGAATGTAAAGATATGAAAATGGTATGATTTAATAGATTTAGGTACATCATTCCCTCCCTGAAAACTATATAAATTTTGGCAATCTGAGAGCTGAGTTATTAGAGATTTGATAAAAGTGAGGTTAAGTTCGCAGACCAATTTCTTGAATATCAACTTCTATAAAATATGTGATCACTGAGTTGTTTAAGCATTAATGTTTA
>JAATLQ010038656.1:0-35729 GCA_013421005.1 Heliconius erato x Heliconius himera
ACCCAAACGCACTTGCCCAAAAGCTTATGGACGATATAAAATGCCAACGCCGACTTAAGCGAAAGATTCCCCAAGACATGCTGCAATAAAAGCAAAAAAATATTTTTAAGTAGGGTGTGACACAAGTCGCATTGCCTACACAGGTCAATCAAATCCTTGACATACCTACCGCTGAATGTCCCATATTGGCGACAGATTGCAGTATAATGAAAAGTTAAAAAAAAAAAAAAAAAAAAAAATTTCTTCGCTCTGGTGTCGAGGAAAAGCGCGGCGTTGAGTTCTGCCACTCAACACGCAATGTCTCCAGAATTCGGCAGAAATTGGGGAACGGAGTGTCTTAACACTAGGTTCCCTCTGCCCACCCTGCTGTGTGCGGGATACATCGTCAAGCTGATTTTTTTATTTTCAAATTATTTAAACATAAGACAGAGATTATAACTGTAAAACCGGTAAGTGACGGTTGGGGATTCGAAAACCTATCGGGAAAATTAATTATTTTCATTTCCTGGCTCGCGTAACAAAAGCGCACAAAGCATTGAATTCCGCAAGTCCACACGCAATGTCTTGAAATATCGGTGAAGATTGAGGAACGGAATGTCTGGACACTAGGTTCCCATCGTACTATATGAGGCTAAAAATAAACATACTTACCAACAAAAACTGCAGTGCTCAGGGCCATGCACCGTTGTCCAGCTGCTCCGAAGGCCGCCCCAGCCAGTTGATTGAGCGTATGTTCTTTATTTGCATCTGGTAATATTACTCCGTGATTTTTGGCGCCCATGTTGCTTTGGACTCTTTTGCCTAGAGGACAAAAAATATATATAAATAACAATTAATTAATTTATTTAAACAATAATACAATATTTGGATGAACGTCTTGATTAACGATGTAAATGAAATTGACAATTTCATGAAATCATCTTCAACTCTCAACGCACTTCGTTTTATCAGACCGGATATATTCAAATAATTTAAGCCTAATGTTAGTTTAGCATAGCGTGTAGTATTTCAATTATTAGAGATACTTAAAATGATTTATGTTAAGCTTTTATTAAGAAAGCATAGTGTATTACTTTGGCTAGTGGGTTAAAATAAAGACTTTAAAAATACATTGTATGGGATCCGACACATAACTCTATATTAATATGAAATTACTAGATATAAGATTACTTTAGATTTTTATATAATATAATACATACCAGCAGCCGAGGCTCTGCTATAAATATGTTTTCCTGCTGCATCTCCACCAACGAAGGACACTGCTTTAATATCAGGATGATCGCAAAAGAAGTTCACAGGGTCATGGGTTCCGTGGACTACCTGAACAAGTGAAAATAATATCTATATAATACAAATAAATCAAATCAGATATTTAAGCCACCTTATTAAATATTTCATTCTCCAGAGTAGAAGTCGAACCAACAACCGTCACATTTTCAGTCAAACGCTGTACCACTGCACCACTACCATCTTATTTTTTACTTACATTAACAATACCAGGTGGGGCTCCAGCCTCCTGCAATAGTTCCATCATCAGGAGAGTCGCGCCGGGATCCTGTTCCGACGGTTTGATCAAACAAGTGTTACCAGTTACAATGGCCGGTGGGAACATCCATAGTGGAATCATCACTGGGAAGTTAAATGCTGCAACACCTATAATAAACAAATTTGTTTGTTATAATAATATTTTAAAAAATAATACTAGCAACCCAAGCGCTGATTCACATGCTCGCACTTATTATTATATGAAATCTTTTCATTCAAAAGTTTGGCATTTATAATATCAGTAAGATTACATTTTTATAAATTGAATATTATTGTAGCTGAACATAAGAACATACTAGGGTCCGCCATATGCTGTGCACGGCGGGTGGAGCTGTGCTCAGCTATGTTGCGCAAAATTTTGCAAAATTTCTGTTTTATCGGCACGCGCTAGGTTTGGTTAGTCAAAGTTCAATCTGTGCGCGTGAATTTCAAAGCGTTTCACAGCTCTATGGGACACATTTTGACCACTTATCCAAAAACTACAATTACAATTATCACATTGAGGCGCAGCGGCACGAGGTGTGACTGCAAAACCGACTGATTGTGGGTTTGATCCCCACTCGAGGAGATGAAATATTTACTTAAATTTATATTTCCATTTCTTCGCTCTGGTGTCGAGGTTAAGCGCGGCGTTAAGTTCTGCCACTCAACACGCAATGTCTCCAGAATTCGGCAGAAAGTGGGGAACGGAGTGTCTAGTGGCAGAGAGTGGCAGAGGGAACCTAGTGTTAAGGTTTCCTCTGCCTACCCTGCTGTGTGCGGGATACAGCGTGAAGCGAATTAATTAATTATTTTTATTACAATTATCACCAAACTACATCGCTGGGATCACCGTGTCGTCCACAACGCTCCCGCAAAATTTCAGAGCTGTAGATTTAACGGTCTGGGAGGAGTAGCAACACAACGAAACACACTTTTGACCAGTAACAGCTTCACTTCGCTCAGATAATAGCGAGTCTGTATTTCATATATTTTTCTAAATTATATTTCTACAATTATTTTTCTCTACAAGCACTCATAGACAATACACAGATACATCACAGATTATTAAAATTACAATTTTTAACACTATATATAAATGAGGATAATCGTATTAAAACTGTGGTTTTATTTCAAGTGATGCTGACACTTCCAGCCTATATATTCTAAGCATACCAAATATTTACTTACCGCCAACAACACCGAGAGGTACTTTGTAGCTGTGAGTGTCCATATCTTTAGCGATGTTTTGGATACAGTCGCCTAGCTGCAAGCTTGTGATGCTGCAGCAATGTTCGACCAATTCTGTGGTCAAAATTTAAGAAATTAAACCACGTCACTTAAGTAACTATAGAAATAGTTTTGTCATATCATATATCATATCAATACACACAAAATTACAATTTATTTGCAAAATAAAAATAATTAAGTTGTATTTTACAAAGAATTTATGATTTGTTCTACTTATATTTTTATGCTATAATTTAGATAATTATGATGGTGACGAGAATAACTAAATTTTAGAATTAAATTGAGTGACATATGAGCGACTCCAATGCAAGAAATATATTTTCAGACGTTGACTTTCGAGACGCTTTGTCTTGTTACGAGCTAAAAAGAAAGAGCTTAAAAAATATAAAATAATTCATTCCCCGAGTGGGAATCAAACCCACAATGTATAATAAAAAAAATATTGTAAGTAATTAGGTCGTATTGTTTAGTCGCAAATGTTTAAAAAATAGGCAACGACAAATAGTGTGTCATAAACGATAACATAGTGTCACCACAACATCACCGACACCCACTGACCTTTAACATGAAGATAAAAATATTATTTAATATTTATTGGATGTACGTCATCAAGTTCCATAAAAATCTTGAAATTTGTAAGAAATTGGCAATTTAACACAATTTTTGGTATATATTTATTTATTTTTGTATATTTGTATAACTCAAAACTAGTTTTATATAATTCAACGAATTGTTCTTTTTATGTTGAGTCCTCTAAAACGCGAGCTTTTAACACGCTTTTGGTCAATCTGTTACTAAGTGACTATGTAATAAAATCTAAGAACTTGAATAACACACTCTTCTATTTGTTGTATCATCATCAAACTTGGTAATTGTATGTAGATTTGATGACAATACAGTATTATGGTTCCATCCAGCTGGTCTGGTGAAGGAATTTGCTCATGAGACCTTGGGTGGCCTACTAGTAAACGTATAGTTTGTGGCCGATTTGTTTTATTTATTTTACATTTTCGTTTTTTATTATCTTTTAATGAATTATATCTAAAAAGTTCTTTTTTTCTATTTATATATGAGTTTCTTCGGTTCAGGGTAGGCATGGAGAACCTCTCGCAACAAGACTATCAGCCCGAAATGGAGTCACTATTTCAAGATACATACTTAATTTACCTGGTTTAGATTTTGTCTAATTCATATATGACAAAATGATTTGTTTTTTTTATTATTTTATGTTTGTTTTAAAAACAATATTCATAAACTGACGGAGGCCGTCGTGACGCAGGAAAACAAGAATGCAATGGTGGTCCAAATCCCAGTGTATTAATCTGCAAGTATCTGTTTCTGTACCTGCAGATTTATGCACTGGGGTATTAGGCCATGAAGATTGTGGGTTCCAATCGAAAAGTATGGAACGAAAGTCGTTCTTAATAAGAAAAGATTCTCTGAACACTAGGTCTCCAGACTCCCTCTGCCCACCACACTATGTGCAGGGCATAATGTGAAGCAAAAAAAAGAACTTACGGATCCCTCTTAAGACGTCACCTTCCGCGTCGGCTATCGTCTTGCCTTGTTCTTCTGTTATTTTGGCTGCCAATTTGCTTTGGTTCTCCCTTAATAATCTTGCAAATCTATAAATATATATTTGTATTTATTACTAATTAATAATAACGTTTTTAATTCTCAAGATTTTAACATATTTTACATGACATCTTTTTTACAGAACGGTCATGGCAAACGAGCGCACGTGTCACCCGGTGGTAAATGTTCACTGTTGCCCACGTCACAGGTGCGTTGCTGGCCTTTAAGATCGAGGTAAATGCGCTTTTTCATGGTACTCAAGTCGTATCGATCCGGAAACACTGCCCCAGGTATGGCCGCAGGTGTTCCCCAGAACACTCTCCATGACAAATGCGATAGAGAACGCACAGCGAGGGAGAGTTTCTACGCGAAACCATAGTATCAAGTTCCACACATAGTTAAGTCCCAAATGATTCAAATGGTTGTATATTGTATGCGATGGTTCAAATGGTTCAAGCGTACGCCATATGAAGCCGAATCTGGTCCAACCGACGTTCAGGCGTGAAGTTCTGTCTCGCTCTGGCGATGTCACTTACTTTCTTCGAAGTCAATTTAGCCGTGGTTTTCAGATGATCGCCATACTGACAATCACTCGAAATATTAAAGCCTAATATGTCCATAATGGGCGCGACTTCGTGGCGCGGAAGACTAACAATACGACAAACGGGGTTTTTTAGTGGTAAACGCACAAATTTGCGTCTTCTGGAAGTTAAATTAAAGCAAGTTCCTTTCACCCTATCTGTTTATGAATTGACACAATTATTATTTTCAACTAACACCAACAATTTTTTGATTCCCTCGTGTGCTGCCCTGGCGTCTTGCAGAATTTGCTGCCCTCTAATCTCACCACAACTTTGAACCTTCTAAGTTTTTGTGTTAGGAGTGGGTCTAGGTGGCATAAAATTAAACCACTTCAGTCTGCCCATGACCACGGACTACTACAAAATATTACAAATGCTGGGTTTCCAAAAGTGTATAATATTAAAAATTATATAGATAAACTAGAAATTGGTGTGCAGTGTTAGTTTTCGTTGTATATATGAAAAATATATGTGATTAATCTAGTTAAAGATTTTCATTTTAAACTCGTTTCTCTTAATAAAAGTAACCATTTTTATTGTTTCATTTTCAGAATATATGTATTAGTTTAAAATTAATTTAATATAATCATAATATTAGAATATATTAAATTAATTCTAAACTAATAATCATAATATTACAAGATACAAATGTCAAAAAAATTCGCAATGTGCTTCTGACACTAACCAATTTTACATAAGTATAAATTCCTGAGAAACTATTGAATGCATTTAGTTTGAAAAATACTCATCATCATCTGTGCCTTTCTTGTCTTTTTTAAAAATAATATAGAATGAATTATTTGTTTAATCACATAGAGTATGTTTTTTAATATATTTCTTACTTGAACATAAGTTGTTGACGAGTCATAATGGTGCTTTGGCCCCATGATTTATATGCCTTTTTGGCAGCTTCAAGTGCACTATTTAATTCATCTTGTGTTGCTTCAGGCACCCTGAAAATAAAATATATATATATATATATATATATGATGAATAAATTATAACAATAATAATAATGAATAAAATAAAAAAGTAAAAAGTAACTTTATTTTAAAAATTGCAACAATTTAAAGACTGGCTGTCAATGCGTTAGTAGTTCAATCTTCACTTGGGAGAATAAATTATTCTCATTTCCTCTTTATAGTAGACATGAAGCGGCAGTGGGTCTCACACATGCGACACGCCTTACCTTGAATAGGGGAGGAAAGCAGAAAATGTAGTGCCTTAACACTAAATGATTGAAGTAAAAAAAATATGGATAAGTGAAAAAAATATTCAAACATATATAATTAATTATGTTACAACATAAACAAAACACAATAATCTTAAGCTAAAGTGTAATTGAAGATAAATAATATTATTAACACAAATATTTATTACAATATACAATGACAAAAAAAAACAATATATACTTTATATGCAAGCAGTTAACTTAATTAAAAATTTAAATTATTTGACCTTTTTACTTGAAAGCATGATCTTTTCATTTTAACCGCTTGTTCAATTTCTATATGTATCATATATAAAATTATTATACTTGATTTTCAATGTTAATTTTAGTTATTTTTATTATATATAAAAAACAACTGAAACTATTATCCTACAGCTCTTCTAAATATAATATACATATTAACTAAAAAAAGTATATCAAAATTTACCATTAAACTCAGCCAAGTAAAAAAATAATTTTAGGTATTAATTTGCTTAAAAAACTTGGTAATCTGTAAAGTAACATTTTATTATTCCTCATCAGGCAAATTGAGTTTGAATTAAGTCAAAGCAGCTTTTATAATCAATTTAAATGATCTTTTAATGGATTATAACTAATTAAAACAACTGCTTAACTAATAAAAATAGTAACTTTCATTACAGTCGGGAACAATAATTACAAAATAAATATACTCTAATAAAGCAAATAACAATTAAGTATTTTCAATGTCATAATGTTTTATAAGATAATGTTAAGTAAATAAAATATTAAATAAACAACTTATTATCTCATATTTATCATGATAACATCCCACACATAGTCAAAAAGAAGATAAATATATTTTCAGAGGAAAATACTTTTATTATTTAAATTATAACTAAAAGTATAGTATTACATATTAATCTTATTTAGTTGATCCAATTTTTATTAGGTAACCTAGAAATAATAGCAAATTTTAAAACTGTTAGCTCACAAAGTCATCATTATTTTAATTTATAAATAAATATTAGAGGATTTTTAAGGAATAAAAATTGTGCTAAAATTACTATTATATATATGAAAATCAAATAGTAGGTATATTAAATAAATATATTTAACTTAAATTCAGAGACACCAAGTTAGTATTAGTTAGTAAATTACTTTGGAAATCAAAACCTATGGTTATGTTATCCTGGCAATTGTTTTAAGATCTATAGATAATATGAAACTAGATTATATGATTGAGGCCAGTGGTGGCGCAGTGGCACGAGATGTGACTATAAAACCGACTGGTTGTGGGTTTGATCCCCACTCGAAGAGATGAAAAATTTACTTAAATTTATATTTCCATTTCTTCGCTCTGGTGTCAAGGTTAAGCGCGGCGTTGAGTTCTGCCACTCAACACGCAATGCCTCCAGAAATCGGCAGAAAGTGGGAACGGAGTGTCTTAACACTAGATTCCCTCTGCCTACCCTGCTGTGTGCGGGATACAGTGTGAAGCTGATTTAATTTAATTATATGAAACCATACCTGCCAATAACTTCATTTGTAGCTGGATTAGTCAATTCAATCCAGTTGTTCGTCTTTGAATCAACAAATTGTCCATCGATAAACAGTTTTGTTGTTGGAGCAGCACTGCTATAATTCTTACGCAAAATTAATTGAGACTGAAAAAGATATATAAAATTTCATTTGAAAAAAAAATTGTATATATGTGTTTTATACTTTTTACTTTTTGTTATTCATTAAAGTCTACACTTTGTGCAGCACTGAATTAGACCACTTAACACACAATCTTTAAAAAATTAGGTGACATAGAAAATAGAGTATTTTCACTTTATGTGGAACAAATTGTGAAGCTTTTGTACTTTTATTATAATTTTTTGTAAGCCCATAATAAAAGATATAAACTATTACTTAGCTCTAATATATACAACCTCTTTAAGAGTGTTGCGCAAAATGTTTTTGTGAATTATTGATCAAAACATGATGAAATTTTAGTAAGAAATATTCAACTGCGCAACAAAATTCTGGTGTGAGCTATGAATAATGCAGCCAGTTTAAATACCAAATTGCCTGAATGATGTATATGTTTGTCTTACATTCTTACTGGAACACAGTTGTCTCATGAAAACAAAGGTACCCCGCTTAGGAATATAATTATTCAAAGGACTCCTTTGTCTCTTCTCTGTTCAATGTGACACTGGCATTTTTGTAAGTGGCACGTTTTTTTAGTGTTTCGTCTTTTTACAACAGAACTTAAAATATTATTCACAGAAATATTAACTTCATGTTAGTTTGAATTCAATTCAGTTCAAGTACTACAATATATAATATCGATTGTGCTCAGCCTTAAGCGTCTATATATGTAAAATTTTAAAGAGCCATTGTATTAAACAAGGGTTCTCCGTATTAAGCAGAAATTTATGTAAAAATAACTTACTTCTGATTTGAGGAGTTTGAACATAGCCGACGCCATCGTTATTATTTGCGGTATAATGTGCGCACTATCTGCGGAGGCCGGACCGGTCGGTGGGTAGGTTAGGGACCTAGCCGACTGATTAAAATACAAATGTTATAATCTGACCTTGAATTGATAAAATTAAATTATTCAAATCCGCCCGTCGCCAACCACAATTCACTAAAAGTCACATTTGTTTACGTTCAAACGTCAATTGTCATGTGCCAATTGTCAAATATTAAGTGGTCCTATTTACGTAAAGCGCAAAGAATATATAAAATTCAAATACAATTTTATAGAATCTTTTGTGCTTATGTTTTTATATCCTATAAATTAATAAATAAAATAAATGTTAATATAAAGAAATATACGTTAAAGCACGAAACATGGAACTTTTAAATCGCTTAACATCATGAGCTCAATGTTGCCAAGCTATGTAAATTAAAATATTTGTAATATCATAATGTAAAATTTATTGCATTAATTTGGTTGTAAAATTGTAAAATTTATTATAGATTATTACACTACTATTCAGTGAAAAATAGATACTAATTTGTAAATGAATAATAATAGATAATTAGAATAAGATAGTACATTAACGTTTCAATAGATGGCTCTACTATTATATTATTACTATAAAACATTACAAAGAATTCAAATTTCAATATACATATTTAAACAACAACATCCTTATAATAAAATTAATTTATGATTATTTTAATTAAAATTTTATATTAATTAAGAATTTATTATTTTTCTGTTTTATCACCTAAAATGCTGTTATTATAAATATATATATACATATACAGATTATAGTATATTAGCGGCTAATGTCGAAAAACCAGCTTGTTATTTAACGTAGTCAAGTCACATCCGGTAACTCGCAGGGTTGACAGGGTTGGCTCACAAAGAACTCTTTATACTTTGCACAGAGTTTTGTTGTTAAACTAACACTTGATCAAACAAAATTATATCAATGAAATAGCCTATAAGACGTTCGGCGATAAATTTATCATTTAGGTACGGTATTATATTATATGGATACTATGTTTAATGTTTATCTATGGCCTAATAATGAAGCTTATTTGTGTTATAAAATGTATATCTCTTCTTTATCTTTATTTTAAAACTAATTTGCGTAACGATAAAAACACTTGTAAGTGTAGAGGACAGGATAATATAGTAAATGTTTTAACGAGACATAAGATCGTGGGTTCGATTCACGTTCGAGGTGAATTCATGTGGAATTATATAGGTAAGAGTAGAAATTAACGTCAGCCATTGTGTAGTAACTATCAGCCTTCGCAGCTTCTCAGCCTTTGAGTGTGTACATTAATTGCATTGCATATATATAATAAACTACTTTTAATTTGCGGCTTTACTCGCGTACGTGGTCTTATGAAAATAAATACAAATAAAAAAACAAGAAAAAAAACCAAAAAAAAAACATTCTGTTTCATATATGGCTCATTCGAAATATTCAAGCAATATAGCATTGCTCGATGAATGGACTATCCAATACATAAAGAATCAGTTAGAGGCACAAGTAGTTACTAAGTTCCCAATAACAAACTCTTCTTTGTAATATTAGTGTAGATAATAAATAAATAATGTCGCGTTTAATATTTAAATATCATTAATTGTTATTTAAGACATCATAAAGAAAATATTAAACAATTTGTAAAAGTATACAGGACAAACATAATTTGAAAATAAAATATTAAAATTATTCTCTTTATAACCGCGGCGTTGAGTTCTGCCACTCAACACGCAATGCCTCCAGAATTCGGCAGAAAGTGGGGAATGGAGTGTCTTAACACTAGGTTCCCTCTGCCTACCCTGCTGTGTGCGGGATACAGCGTGAAGCTAATTTTTTTTTTTTCTCTTTATAACTTCTTTATAACTTACTGATACGTTAAGACAGACTATACAAAGGTACTGTATCCAATTTAATATTGGGATAAATTTAAAATTGATACAAATAGATTCATTACAACATATTTTTTATATTCTTTGTTGTATGACATTTGAATATAACCATATTATAATTATATATTTTATTCAATAGGCACCTATTACAATTTATCTATATAATTCATGTAAGCTGCTTCACATTAGTTGAAACTCGCGACTATTTATAAACTATTTTCTCGTCATAATCTTAGAATTAATCTATAATGATAACGTTATCAATTTAAATTGTTGTAATAATAAGAAATATAACATTAATATTATTTATACGATGGAAATATGTAAGTGTATATAAATTACTTTTAACTACGTACATATATAATTTTTCATATTGAAATTTAATTATGCCAAATGGAGCAGTTTTTGAGTGACCTGCGTGGATTTTATTATATTATTTTTAAATGTATTATCACAATTTGGCCATTTTTTTAAATAAATAAGATTTTAACATAAAATGCTTTTATATATATATTTTATATATATAATTTTATACATACTCTATATTATTTTGTAGATTTAATAGACATAACTATGCATTTACACTACAGAGATTACAAGAGATAGAGACGAGCATCGCCGAATGCAAGCATAGTATTAGAAGTGATGATAAGCGGGTCATTGCCCGAGCTATCGGTCATGCACGGCACGGCCGCTCCGCTGAATGACGAACAAACTACAAACTTGCACTATGTATTGTGAATTTCAATTTTAGCAAAGTCAATATTCCCTTTGGAATGAGTGATGTATTTGCCGTGGTTGCGTTTATGTTAGAGTTAAACTTCACTGTTTTAGTATTTAATATTATTTCTTTATCTGTTTTAAGGTTTTTTTTAAATACCAAACAGATTTATTCCCTATCTATTAATATAGATAAATAAAAAATAAAACCTACGATTTATTAGACAACATGTTGCACTAGGTTATGCCTCTCGATATGCAATGTTTCTAAATAGGCAGATAGTGTAGGACGGAGTTAATTTTCAATATTTTTTAAGATTGCACAATTGTAATTGGTATTTTAATTTATAAAAAAAATATTAACTTAGATAACATATTTTCTTTGTAATCCAGACGAAAACCAATAGTGGACAGCCGAAAGCAGCCAGACCTTCATTACCTTATAAAAGCCAGAAAGTTCCTGTGTACACACACCTAACACTGGTTTTATCCTAGTTTGGGTGGTGATAACTTTGCAAGTGATTAGGTAAATAAGATGCAAAAAATAGTACCTAACTATCGTTAAATTAATCTGGCTTGGTTTGGCTCTTAATCCGTATCTAACGAAGTTGTTTTGGTTTTGGTAGGTACTTATTTTGATTAAACCTTTATGTTATGCTTTGTTAAGATTTAATTAATCAGGTACAAATTTGTTCCTCTATAATCTATATATACAATTAATATTTTAAATTTATAAATCTTAATGGCATAATATGAGTGGGATACAAAAAGACAGTAATAAAGTTTTATTTACATGATCTCGAAAAAATATGATAAGTATTTAAAAGTTGTTATACTATTATCATTAAAAAAACCTATGTTTAATATTTCCATCTCTTCGCTCTGGTGTTGAACTGTCGAGGCAAGCGCGGCGTTGAGTTATGCCACACGTCTCCAGAATTCGGCGGTAAGTGGCGAACGCACGGTCAGTTCGCCACTTATTTTAAGCTTAACACTAGGTTCCCTCTACCCGGCTGTGTGCGGGATACAGCGTGACGCTAAAAAAAAACAAGATAAATACATTAAATAAAGTATATGTACCTATTAATTTTTTATTATTTATCAATCAAATCGAAGAAAATTCATTGATGGTATTGGTAACGCGGCTGCCGTAATCAATAATACGGTGAGTTATTATTTGTTATAGATTTAGAAACAATTATGCAAGTAACTTTCATTTTGTCACCGCGGTTTATATCTGTAAGCGTGTCGAGCTGTTTGTGAGGCCTTCGAAAATAGTAAAAGTGACAATTTAGTTTAAACAAATTAATGATCATGATCAGCTTCACGTTGTATGCCGCACACAGCAGGGTAGGCAGAGGGAACCTAGTGTTAAGACACTCCGTTCCACACTTTCTGCCGAATTCTGGAGGCATTGAGTATCGAGTGGCAGGGGCACAGATTGTGACTGTAAAATCAAGTGGTTGTGGGTTCGATCCCCACTCGAGGAAATGAAATATTTACTTACATTTATATTTTCATTTCTTCGCTATGGTGTCGAGGCAATGTGCGGTGTTGAGTGCCGCCACTCAACACGCAATGCTCCAGAACTCGGCGGAAAGTGGGGAACGGAGTGTCTTACATTAGGTTCCCTCTGCCTACCCTGCTATGTACGAGATACAGCGTGAAGCTGATTTTAATAATATTGTATAAGTTGTCTAACAGTA
Source organism: Heliconius erato x Heliconius himera (assembly GCA_013421005.1). Classification (NCBI taxonomy): domain Eukaryota; kingdom Metazoa; phylum Arthropoda; class Insecta; order Lepidoptera; family Nymphalidae; genus Heliconius; species Heliconius erato x Heliconius himera. The sequence continues at coordinate 12,937 of JAATLQ010038656.1, forward strand.
TTGGTAGTACTAATTATAAACGTAATAACAGAAAATAGTATACCATACCTTCCGCGTGCACTAAAGGAAGTTACATATTACATCTCATATAGTTACATAGTAAGTGATAGTTTGTCTGTGTGTAATCTACAATTTATCGCTGACTAAGTTAGGGCTCGGGGCGGTACACGTTTCGCTTACATCATTATGGAGTTAGTTCTGGAGAATATGAAACAGGGTTGCTTCATTACGATCTTGTGAAAGGCTGGAGTGGTGAAATTTAAATAAGAAATGTATGTAATAACACTGTTCTAGTATCTAGATAATTCTTGTTTTATTTACTATGTAGTATTTATTTCAATTTCTGTTTTTTTTCAGTTTCTCGATGTATTCCGTAGTTTAGTAGAGTATGTATGGGAGTCTAGTGTGAAGATACTACGCTACTTTAAATAACATTTATTTTTAAATTATAAATATTTAATGCATAATATATTCTAGTTGATCAGATCATATTGCTGGAAAGCAAAATTGATGTACGAATGATTGGGATTTCTTAAAAGAGATTAATTAAATGCGTATTTAATTGTGGCAACACTAAAATATTAAATCGTAAATGCTACTTTAAATCTTTTAAATGGTCAAGAAATTAAAAATTTGATTATAATTCCAATAAATTATAAATTAATTATAACATTTTTACATATAAATTATCTAAGATAAATAGGTATTGCGGTATAATTTACATTTCCCTAACAATTTGCAATGGTTGCATTACATACGTACGTTTACGCATGCAACGCGAATAAGCGGTATTACAGAATATCCTCTTTAGTTAATGCTGTAACAGTGGTGATGTAAATCTGGCTAACTTAGAGAGTACATTGAATAACCTAGATGTAAGTATTTATAGGTGGGAAATTATATTTCACAACACTAGACAATAAAACCAGAAAATTCGGTAAAAAAAATTTAACTTACATTAATATGAGGCCAGTTGTGGTGTAGCAGCACAATAGTGTGACTGTAAGCACGATAAATTGCGGGTTCTATTCCCATTCGAAGAAGAATTTAATATTTTAATTTTTTTGCTCTGATCGGTTCACGTAATGCCTCCAGAATTCGGAGGTGTAAAGTAAAGTGGTGATCGGAGTGTCTTAACGCTAAGCTCTCCCTTCTTACTCTCCCACATGCGGGATAAAGCGTGAAGCTATAAAAAAACTCACATTATACATCCTCTTTAATCACCTAATTATTGAAATAGACATGACTAATAGTGTTACTCATATTCCCCCGAAATAACTGCATTTAAAATTTACTAAATAATATACGTATTTTGTTATTGTTTGACATTTAAGTTTCTTAAAGGGATTTCCAATACACTATATGATGATAAATCGAGAAAATGTTCTTGAAATTTTAATGAACACATCTTATATGAACACACGAAGAGCAGTGATATTTGCGACACACATTTTTTTTATGTATTTAGGTAAATGTGTATACTTAGATAAAATATTATCATTAATTTGCATTATGTATTTTGCTTATTTAACACGAGAAGTTTCGCAATAAACAAAAAAAATTGACTCTTGACATTTCGTGTTAAGGAAAATATCAAAAAATCAGATATACATGATAGAATAATTTAATTTACTGATTTTGGATGAAATTTTCCATTAATAATAGATACAATTAAAAGAAATGTATATAAAACTGGTTAGAAATAAAACCAATTATCTTTGTTCTTAGCTGTTGTAAATGACTTCGTCCGTGACGAACGTGGCAATGACTAACCACCTCAGTCAACATACCCTAAAACTAAGTAATCACATTAACTATGATATTTAAATAAACATTTAATAACTATATTTACAAATATATACGTAGGCCAGTCCAGTTATTATTGTACTCAGGTTGTGGGTTCAATTCCCAAAGGAGAATATTATATATTTAATATCTTCATTTCGCACACACGATGCTACCAAAATTCGGCGGAAAGTGGAGAGCAGAGTGTCTTAAGAAGCCTCTACATGCTGAATACAGCGTGAAGATGTGTATACATTATATACATATTTAAACTAATGTGCTATAAAAGTATTGATTGGAGGTAAGAAGGAACCTTTAAAGCTTTACAACAAAACGCAAAGATCTGTCACCGTATGTATTATTTAAAAATGTAATTCTTGTCACGTTCACAAAACAATGTGGTGCGTTCTAATGACATCTTTATATTGTAAGAGTTAAAAGTTTCAATTGTCTGCACTTAAGTTCTTTTCGTATTCTGACGTTTGTTGTGTACAATGCAGACTCCGTTTACACTTTACTATATAAAATGTTTCGTATTGTAGTTGTAAAATTATAGTTTCTGTAAGCAATTTATTAACTTACGTCGTCTAATCTAATGATTAGATTATCTCATTCTTTGCTAATAAACAAATTCATATTTTAAAGAACCGTTAATCTAGTCTCTTAAGTTTTATTTTGTCTACATTTAACTGATCAATCTCCATCGTGCCTTCTTCATTCTACGTGACATTGGCGAAGTAAACTGTGCTCTACTGGCACGCCTAAAGGCCATAAAATAAACAATCAATCAATCAAACATATTTTGAAGAAAGAGAAGGTATTCTAACCTTTAGTTGCTTATAAATACAACAAAATATTTTTCTTTTCGTCTAAAATATACACTCTTACTCTAACCGGATGTATAGCGTATATTTAGTGCATTAATTTTAAATCTGTCATAATCGCAAAAATCAAAGAAAATCAATAATAAAAAAAATAATTCTAAGATTATGTAAACGGAGTCAGCTAGGACCTGCACTAAAATAGAATAAGTAACGAGCGACCATCATCTCATTACAATGACTGATAGCGCTAAGTCAGAGGTTGCTTGATAATGTCTTATAAGTTAATAAACAGCTCTAACACAGGGTAATCGGACATTGTTTCTTTTCTTGTAGTAAGTAGCTATTAATCCTAGATAGAAAATGTAATCTTGAGATAAGCACTTTGTATCTATTGGTATTTAAATTATGAGTTATATGGATATTTTTTTTTATTTATAGAATATTAGGGCAAAATTATTGTATATTATATATCATATTATGAATTAAAATCCTACGTTATTTAATTTCAAATGATAATTAGAGATCGGATATTACTACCGAAATAAATACATATATACCTTACGGATTCCTAATAAATATCCAAATAAATAAATTTAAAGTACTTAGGTAACATATTTCTTTGTGTTGCTTATTTCAAAATTTGCAATATTAAAATTAACCAAAAAAGCCAAATCGGCAATAAAATTATAGAAATATATTTAGCTATAATACATTATTTATGAATCCCTACTATTAGTTAAATACTTAATAATATATTTTTTCTACTCAGCTCATTAGAATAACACCTCTACAAATAAACACGTTTAATATTATTTATAATCTAATAAGGAAAAATATATATGTATACGAGACCACATGCCATTCTCCTTATCTGTGGACTGGAAGCATATAGACACAGCGCAGTAGAAAGTGTTTGAATACAGGACTTCCTCATAAACACAAGATTGAATGAACGTAAAAATTGTAATAAAACTTGTTTACCGCTTTTATATATTCAATATATTACATACTTCCCCCGAAATGAACTATACGATTATTATTTATTTAAGTGTATTTGTGGATATCATCATCATATTTTTGGTATGTTTATCTATACTTTCATATGTTAAATAAATTGTTATTCAAACCTCTTAAAATTTAATTTGTTTTTGCTCACAGTCGTTTTCGTATTTAATAACAAATTGGTTAATTCATATCTTGGGGTAGGTGTCGCGCGCGGTAAATGTGGTTTTTCCCGCGTAAATCCCGATCATGTAAGAATAATAATTCCCAATATGAAGTTTGGATCAACAGATAATATAATATATTATTTTATTTATATCCATTCATTTCATTCCCATTCGTTCATCTAAATTTGCATAGATGTTTTTCCCGCGTAAATCCCAATCATGTAAGAATAATAATTCCCAATATGAAGTTTGAATTTACAGATAATATATATATTATTCTATTCATATTCACTCATTTCATTCCCATTCGTTCATCTAAATTTACATAGATTATAGACAACTAGACAACGCACAGAGTTAGATATACCTATTAAAGATATAATGCAGGTTGTGAGTTGTGACTCATTGTCTCTCTCTATCATTACGTTACGATTGATTTCTTCGGAAAATCATAATTAGCGAGCTTGTAATAACTAAATCGAAGTCAGTGAAGCATTCCAGAACTTTGACCTTTTAAGGATTAACATTTAGTTTTTTAAATACTTCTCGTTAGCAGAATATTTTTTTTCTTAATTTTTTTCATAGAATAATAATGGTGTATTGACCTGCTATCTAGTAATAATTTATTCTAAAAATATTTAAAATATTATTTATAAGTATATAATTTATAAGGTTTTTATAATTCTGCATATACTTAGGCTTTTTTTAATGTTATGTATTTAATGTATTAGTGGAATATAAGTTTATTCTCATGGGTAAATGTCAAATTCTAAAATGGCTACATTAATAAACAAATAAATTATTTCGCTACTAGTACCTTGTTACTAAGTTCCTTCTACTTTGTATGATACGTAGTTAATAGATATACTTATATGGGACAGTTCAAAATGTTAAAAAAACTATTTTCTAATATTATATTTAAATAAATGTATATAGGTTGCAAAATGTTACGACTCCACGATAATTTCAATTATGAAATTGATTAAAGTTTCAGTGTAAATACAAATCTTTAACGATTTTGTTTAGTTTCTTTCGTTTTTTATAGGTATATTAAACTATTTAATAAAAAAATAAGACGTAGCTATTTATTTAAATATTTTATTTTTGCTACATAACAGTGTGACAATTTAGTTATTACTGAAACAGGACATGTTATGTCGCTTCGTGGGTGCTGATCTTATTTCTTAATATTTGTATAAATTTTCCTTCAACAACATGAAATAATTTGGTAAAATATAATTTATCTGCGAATAGACTATAATCTTAATTAGTTACGCTCGTGATGGGTTCCACGGACTCATTTGATGTCATCTGCCGTTCAAGTCTTAAAATGTACCTGTAACCACAAAAGATGATGAAGAACCCCAAATGGATTATGCAGCACCCCACATCAAAAACCATATTGATGATAGATAGATCATTCAACAAGAGAAAGATTTAATACTATCACTAAAAACCACATAAACGACTACAACATAGTATATACTCAACTGAACATCGAAAACTATAATTAAGTTAATTTTAATAGCGGCGGCGTTAATTACTGATTTAAGATAAACTATAAAGGAAGGAAAGTGTTCGCTAAGGTAGGTATATCGTTCTTTTTTTTAAATTCTGCAGTAATAATGGTTAATAATGCACAATTATCCACCCCGCGATCTCAATTTGCGGTATCAACGCACAATCTGAACGCACCGCGCTATTTCAGGAGCGGGTCAACGACCACCGTATCGCACATTTAGCTCTAAACAAAGTTTATCGAACGCTTACAACAATACAATAGAATAACGATAATAAGACTATAACTATAGAGAATGCGACGTTTTTCTGTGTAAGAACTGTTCCAGCTGATGGTAGCACACTTGTTTTAATATGGAAATTTAAATATGTGAAGGTGTGGATGGATATCACAATTGGGTAGAAGTAAGGTATTGGTTAGAAATATTTATGATGTTTTCAATTAATTTTAAATAATATACACTCTGGAGCTATATTTATTTTCAGAAAACTCAATTATTGTGTTATACCTATAAGTTTCTATGTAAATCATGAAACGTCAACAAATAATTCAAAGTATTCTGTCACTTTTTACATTAATAATAAAATTGAAAAAAGAACACATAGAACGTTTAAATTTTCATTCGAAATTTATGTTTTTTTTTAAATGTAATAATTAGATACTTATATATTTAATTTGATTTGTTTAACATTTTTAATAAAAAAAAATAAAATTTTTGCAAAAAATATAAAATGGTATTTTGAGTTGATGTGATGAGTTTGATTCTTACCATTACTTGAAGCAATTGAAACTAAAACAAGACTTTAGATATAATAGTCGCGAGACCAAGGACGCGAAAATGCGATTATTCTAATAGTTATACTGTATACATAACATACCCGTATAGTATTTACTATATAGTAAATTTTAAACCTATATACAAGATTTCCTACAATCTCGTTAATCTTAGTTGTTTACTTCAGGACTTACTTGAGTTGCACCACGCAACACGCAATGCATCGAGAATTCGATAAGTGGGCAACGGATGTGTCTTAATGGGAACGGAGTGTCTAAACACTAGATTCACAGGTTTCCTTTGCCTATCCCGCTATGTGCGGAATACAGGGTGAAATAAAAAAAAAACAATTTATCTTCTTACAGCCCTAGTGTACGTTGAACCTAAAATATAATACACAATACAAGATATTTACAAGAATGTAGCGGCAATACAAATAAGAACACTTGATTAAATACCTACTATCTAACTATACATAGTTACACAACTGGTGCATAGTGAGTAAACAAACACCATCGCTGAAACAAGGAAGAAAAGAACTATTAAGCGTTAAATATATATTTTGTAGCTTCACGCTCTATCCCGCACACAGTAAGGTAGGTAGACGAAATCCGGAAACCTAGTGTTAAGACATTCCGTTCCCATTAAGACACTCCCGTTTCCCATTTTCCGCTGAATTCTGGAGGCGTTGCGTGTTGAGTGGAGAAACTCAACACTGCGGTTGGCCTCGACACCAGAGCTAAGAAACGGAAATATTTCGTTTCCCCGAGTGGGAATTGAACCAACAGCCTTTCATGTTTACAGTCACACTCTTGTGCTCTGGCGTTTAATTAAAGAAAAATGTACAGTTAAAGAAAATTCAAAGGTTAGTGACACTGATTTAACTTTTAAATCTTTAATAATGTAATTACCGTCAGTTCAACGACTTATTAATAAATTACATCGAATTATCTTCTTTTTATTTTACATCGAATTTGTACAATATCTTGTTATAGGTAAAAAAAATATTTATTTGCTATAACTTGTACCTTATATACTCAAGACTTACTGCCTCGAAAATTTGGCGAAGTATAATCTAGACCATATTTATTTACATATATTTTATACATGCATACATACATCATTTATTTATAGCTTCACGCTGTTTCCTGCATACAGAAACCCTTCTGACAGAGAGGAGAGACAGAGGGAGCATAGTGTTAAGGCGCTCCGCTCTCCAATCTCCTCCGATTTCTGGAGGCTTTGCGTGTTGGGTGACGGGACTCAACGCCGTGCAAGAATAATAATATTTTTATAAATGTCATATAGAAGTTTGAAAATAAGTTTCAAACAAAAACGACAATATTAAATGACACAGGTGTTTCAGGTGTATGTATATTTTACAGCTATCGTTCTCGGATCAATATTTGTTCATTACCAATGCATTCAATGCACTAAATATTTAGGATGCCAAAAAAATATATAATAGTGAGTAAAACGTTTATTTTATTGTTGAATTGTTTTAAATTTAAATGATCGACCCGATTTTTAGCCCTAACAATTTTGATAGATTTAGACTTCGAAGACTTAAATGTCTTTAATACTGAGTAAACCAAACAGTTATTGCTATAAGTATAGTGACGTTTTTAAATTAAAAATGTCTTATATTGTTATTTATCACCCAATAAATATCCCGTTTTTTTACTTAAAACATTAAAATACACAATGCCTCTAGGATTTGGCGGAAAATGGAGAACGAAGTGTCTCAACACTAGACTCCCCGTGCCTACCCTACCGGGTGCGTGACGCTAAACGAAATAAACGTTTAAAAATTCCGCTTTTCCCAAAGAAAAAATCTGGCAACACTTGTTTTATGCCTTCATTGCGCAATATGCTTATTATGTTCTTAAATACTGATTGTAAACGTCACCTCTAATTAGGATAAGCGAAACAATGGAATTATAGCTTTTCTTTTTACCTGTAAATGTTTAAGTGGAAATGATCACAATCATATACCAAGCTGTGGACAATTCATAGCGTGAGATATCTACACATATACAAAAAATCTAACACAAATCTAAATTTATACAGTTTCACAGTTATTTCCGTGATATAACACTAAGAACTGTCGATAAAAGTATTAATTTAGAAAACGTATTAAAATTTGAACGTACCTGAGTTTGAACCTGCCCCTCTTGGAATCCGCTAAAGCACTATAACCACTATGTCTCATAAACTAAGCCAAAATCCTTATTCGGTTGTTACAACTTATTGTTAGCATCTGTGTGGGGAGATTATTGCAAATTTCCACTACCCAAAGATAATTGCATAGAAGAATTATTTAGAAGAGAGAATGCTATTTTTAAATATTTTTCCACTTTAAAAATTGCTCTTGGGTTTCTGAGAGGCACAGGTTCAAATCCTGCTACGTTCAATTTTTTAAACGTTTTCTTAATAAGTATTTTTCTTTCCTTGGTGTGGCATAACACTTAAAAAATGTTAAAAATATCGATAAAAGTGTGTCTTAGTTTTACGAACAGTTACTACTTAAAAATAAACAACATATTTGCTAGTATTTTAGACATAATAACCACATAACTAAAATATAAATAAAAGTAAAAGTAATAACACAATGAATTATAATATACAATGCTATTACGTATAACAACAAGCATAAAAAGGGAAGTTGATGTACATTTGTAAGGCAAAAACGTTAATGTCTCTATAAAATATATCGTTCGTTTAAAATAAACATGTTATAAAAAAATAACTTTTCTATGTTAATATAGAAATTAGTGTTAAGCCACTGTATTTCTCCATTTTTAGACAATTTTTTGAGGTTTTGTGTGAGTAGCAGGTCTCCGCGCCACGCTTGCTTTACCAGATTTAAATAATGAAAATATAATAATTCCTGTGAGAAGGAATCGCGAACTGTGACACTGTTCCATTGCGCCACGGTGGCCTATAACTAAAAAAAAAAGTCCAGAGGCCAGGCGTGGCGCTGCGACACAAAGTGTGACTGTAAAACTGACTGGTTGTGGGTTCGATCCCAACTCGAGAAGATTGAAATATTTACTTAAATTTATGTTTACATTTCTTCGTCCTGGTGTCCAGGCAAAGCGCGGCGTTGAGTCCTGCCACTTAACACGCAATGCCTGCAGAATTCGGCAGAAAGTGGGGAACGGAGTGTCTTACACTAGGTTCCCTCTGCCTACCCTGCTGTGTGCGGGATACAGCGTGAAGCCTATAATTAAGCAATAACAACTTAAAAACATATTTAAGAACCAGATTTTTCTAATACCTTACGACCACAGATTAAATAACAAAATCATAGTACCTTCGTTCACAAGACAAAGAGTGTCGCGTTCTGTAATATAGTCCTTTGTTATCCAGAGACCCGCCTCGACTTAGGGACAATAGCCGTTACAGCGTTGCCTCACCTCAGGTCATAGTGTACAGGGAAGTAATTTCACATGTAGGTATCTTTATTGAATGCATACCTGAATTTATGAGAGTTGAATGTTAATTTTATGAACACACATCATTAGTTGCACCTCCGGAGTATTAATAGTCCTCAGTCTCGGTACTAAATCATTATTTATGCTTAACAAAATGTGTAACTTTATTCCATACTAACATAGCTAGCTACTAAGTCAGCTTCACGCTGTATCCCGCACACAGTAGGGTAGGCCGAGGGAATCTAGTGTTAAGACACTCCGTTTCTCTTTCTGCTGAATTTTGGAAGCATGTGTGTTGAGTGGCAGAACTCAACGCCGCGCTTAGCCTCGACACCAGAGTGAAGAAATGGAAATATAAATTTAAGTAAATATTTCATCTTCTCGAGTGGGGATCGAACTCACAACCAGTCGGTTTTACAGTCACACTTCATGCCGCCGCGCCACGACTGGCCTCAGCTAGCTACTAAGTGTTGACTAAAAATATCAAGATTCAAAACACGCAATACAGATTTGATTTATTATTTGAAAACAGAGAAATAAACAAGACGATGATAAATAAAGATAGCGTGTGTCAGATTTATTGTAAATACGGAGAACTTATATCGTTAACCTCTTGTACCCGAAATTATCGAATTGTCCAAAACTTAAGCTCTATATTTACTATAATAAAATAGTTAAATAATTGTGTCTGTACATTGAATTTATTTATATATGTAGGAAGGCCGGTCGTGGCGCAGCGGCGCAAAGTGTGACTGTAAAACCAACAGGTTGTGGGTTCGATCCCCATTTATTAACATATTCATTAAAGTTATAAAGTAAGAAAGTATATAATAATATTCCTAATATTACATGCACTGCCGCTTCAGGTATTATTACTTTACACTTAAACTAGCGGCTTTATTACTAAATTTTGCCTTCCTTTTAAAGCTATTATTTTTTAGGATTTAACAACAAATCTTTAAGTAAATGTAAAAATATGATTTTGATTTTCAGAAAATCGAGGGACTATGGATCTCAGTATAGACAACAAAGTCATTTTATAAGGGTTTTTTTTTTCTTAAAAAGTACGGAGCCCTAAAAAGAAGAGGATGAAGTGGGGCGGGGACTGCTACTAGTAAAACAGAAGAATACGTAAAGAATAATGGATCTGTGCGGTACATAAATAATTTCTTTCTTTTTTTTTCTTCTTAGTTAATATACTCCGTTCCCAATTTTAACGCCAATTCCCAAGACATTGCGTCTTGAGTGGCAGAACTCAATGGAGGAAATTAAATTATTATTAACCCTTAAAGGCTATATGGATGTAAAGACACCCAGGTAGTTTTGGTGTATGCTCGCTGCACTCTTTAATTTTTATCAGAGGGCTTTGCATTTTTGTGTATCCTCCTGAGTTGTGTGTAGCCCTCAAATGCACGGAGGAAGTGGTCGTTGGCAGGCGCAATTTATTACTACACGCTTGCCTCCAGGGTATATCGACACCCATAAAAGTCATAGTGCTCTATTGATTAACAACATAAGTATTTACTTTTTTTATCTTTTTTATTCAATTACGCGTAAGAATAGAGATTATTTCTAAGATAATCATCAAAATGAAGATTATTGGTTGTGAGTTCGATCCCCATTCGAGGAAATGAAATATTTATTTAAATTTCGTCGAGGTCGGCGGAAAATGGGAAACGGAGTGTTTCAACACTAAGATATCTCAGCCTACCCCACTGTATGGATGATACAGCGTGAAGCTGATAAAAAAAATAATAGATATGTACGTATATACAAATCATGTCACGTTGCAACACTTAATATTAAGTGATGTGTAACAGCAGGCTGTTATCATATCGTAGATAGGTTCAAAGACATTAAACCGATAACCTAAAAAGACTATACAGTACACTGACTTATCCAGATTATTTAATAATTTGAGCATTTAGATAACTGAGATATACGATAACAGGATATTATCGAACTAAATAAAGAACAAGTAGAAACAAGTAGAAAGTACAGAAATCGTTATTATAACACATTTTGTATATACAAATAAAGAATAACATAATATAAAAACTCTTTGTTTCACACCAAGACATATAAAATTATAAAATTTGAAAAGGCCTTATCATTAAAAATAATCTGTTCCAGGCAACCGAATTGTAGGAATCGATTAAGAAGAATGGGCATAGTGCGATGTAAATGTAATAATGTTGAAATAAGAAATAAAACTTAATACTTAATCTATATTGTTATTTTATTTTTCTAAAAATAAACATAGAATTTGTATATTAAAAATATATATTGTTTTCTTTCTATGACCCACCCAGATGAAACACTCAACAAATTGTTAAAATGGAGAATTGGGATAAAATTATTGAATATTTAATAAGACTTGAAAAAATTTAGGCCTTTCTATAATGTTAGAACTAACTACACAAACTAACTAAAACTTAAAACATCATTAATCTTCATATAATAAAACAAATTTAGCTACATATTATCGCGCGCCCGTCAACTTATCGAGTTGAATGTACCTATTTATGTGAATAACAAACACTTAAACAAATTTACATAGGTTTTAACAATGTTTGCTTCTTTGAATTTTGTAAACCTTTTTGATTCCACCATACCTACAAGCATGTGGAGATTGAGAATCGTCGTGGCGCAGGGGCACAAGCGTGTGAGTGTAAATACGATGGGTTGTGGTTTCGATTTCTATTATTATTATTATTATTCAGCTTCACGCTGTATCCCGCACACTGCAGGGTAGGCAGAGGGAAACTAGTGTTAAGACACACCGTTCTCCACTTTCTGCCGAATTCTGGAGGCATTGCGTGTTGAGTGGCAGAACTCAACGCCGCGCTTGTCCTCGACACCAGAGCTCGAAGAAATGGAAATAAAAATTTCAGTAAATATTTCATCTCCTCGAGTGGGGATCGAACCCACAACCATTCGGTTTTACAGTCACACTTTGTGCCACTGCGCCACGACTGGCCTTTATATTTCTACTCGAGGATATTAAATATTTAATAATTTCATATTTTCACTCTGGTCTCGAGGCAAAGCACAGCGTTACGTTCCGCCACCCAACACGCAATGCCTCCAGAATTCAGCGGAAAACGTTGAACAGAGAGTGTCTTAACACTAAGTTCCCTGTGCGAGATACCGGATACAGTGTGAAGCTAAACATGTGAAGATGTAACTCGCATTCGGAACAGAGCACAGCGGAATCCGATATCATTTATATAGGTTACTTGATAATGATAACCGACCAGACCCGCTAATAATGTATATTTACGCACATCCACTATATTGTTGCTTTATGGGTGCATCAAACTAAAGTAACGCGTTAAACAATTTACGCCCTTAATACCAACACGTAAATACTATATTTGTAAAGAGAAATTATATCAATTTGCATTCTATTTAACATTTAGTAAGTTCGGTTTTAGAATTATGACCGTTCTTGAAATAAGTGAAGGTCGTTCGTATTTAATAGGTGTTTTTCGATTAACCTCAAATAACCTTATTCAAATAGAATTCGACGTGATTCATTTGCTAACAAGAAACATGTACGATGACTTTTAATAAACATATAGTTTGTAAGTACGCTAATGTATACCTAAGTAGATATTTATTTTTAATATTTACAATATTTTTTTTGTAAATTTTTAAGTTTGGTAGTTTTATCACAGTGTCAGTTGTCTATGTTTTTTCCTAAAAAATGTAATCAATTGTTGGTAGTATTCGATAAAAAACTGAGGATATTCTACATAATTTAAATATAGAATGTATTAAATCGGACGATTCCCTATCAACTAGTGCAGGGCAAAAAGTACTCCACTCCACCGGACGGTGAATATGTTATATTTTTCGTTATTTTTTTTTATTAGATATGATAATAATAAGACTGACGATTGTTATTTCGTTCACAATTTTTCAGAGTACGAAATAAAATCGAAATGGAAGAGAAAATAGTATATATAATAACAAGCAAGTTTACAAATCGGGACTACCGAGGTTTTAACAAACTGTTGTCGCTAGACAACAATCCAAAAAGTACTTTAAATCGCTCAAACGAATTCTTTAACACATTTTTACTCGAATCTACATAAGATGGCGGACCATGACAATATCTTCTTAAAAGCAAAGGTATAAAAATAATCAGGCAAGCTAAAAGTGTAAAAACTAACTAATAAAATGGAATGGAAGAAAAACTTCAAAAAAGCCGCCATTAATTGAATTATCTCAAACAGAGAACATTACTAGCGTCGTGTACTTGAAAGAATACGAAGCAGATTATTAATTATGAAGCCTGAGCTGAAGCGCCAGAATGTTTAGACGCCTTTGTATGTGATGGGTGTCAGATGTTTTAAAACTGTCCTGTTAAAAAGGAGTCTGTCAGCCAGTCGAGTCACAAAGTGACTGTAAAATCGACTGGTTGTGGGTGCGATCCCCACTCGAGGATATTTTCATTTCTTCGCTCTGGTGTCGAGGCAAAGCGGAGCATTGAGTTCCACCACTCAACCCGCAATGCTTCCAGAATTCGGCGACAAGTAAGAAACGGGAGTGTTGTCCTAACACTAAGTTCCTTCTACCTACCCTGCTGTGTGTGGGATACAGAGTGATTTGATTTGTCCCGTACTAGGTACCACTTTCAGAGACTGCGTTTATTTTAACCAAAGGTTTAGTTATGTTTTTAGATATTATATTTACGTAGCATATTTGCTTTATTTGTTTAGATTTTTTATTTGACTTAGAATAATCAATATTAATCTACGATTATCGAAACAAGATTTTATTTTTTTTCGTAAAAACCTGAGTGTCCGCCACTAGGGACTTCCCTATATACATATATTGCAAAAAACGAAATTACATCTCATATAATTTATTCAATACTAAACTGGTAACCAATAATAGCATAAAGTAAATATAAAGTATTATAAACACATAGCTATTTGGAAGCCTACTTGAATTAACAATCTTATATTATAGATAATAATTAATTAGATACAATAAGTGCATTCAACTTCTTATACTTAAAAGTATTTCAATAAGTTGAGTCAGAGCGATTAAGCCCTCGAAACTGGACATCTTAGCGGTGGTCATTGAGCGAGTGCTGTGGACCCATTAAAGTTTATTTAGTTTCTTTTTTTTTATGATAACCCGATGCGCCAACGGCGATCTCAGAAACTGCCTATACGATTTTATGTTGTAAATTGCAAGCAAAAAGTAGACATTTCTTGGATTTTATTCTTATACGATGTAGCTACTTGGAATAGTTTCTTGTATTATAAAATAAATAAATTAATACTTGAGTAGAGTAGTAATATGCTAAGCCATTTCCGATCTGATTTAATTTAATTTCATTAATTATCTATGCGAGAAGAGATTATAATTATTCAGAGAGAATATAATTTATAAAGCAAAGTTTGACTTGATGCCGTCGTGGTAGGATCACGAGCGGGGGGCACTACAACGCGACGGTTGTACGTTCGACTCCCACTCGCGTTCTCCCTTAAAAAAACAGTGGAAAGTGTGGAACAGAGTGTGTCAACTCTCAGGTTCACTCTGTCTATCACTTTCATTTAATTGAAAGATTTTGTTTAGATTTTGTAATCTTTACAAAATCAATATAAAACCTTTATAAATCTTTTTTTTTGGAATTATCTTTTCCTACCATTGTTGACATTCAATACAACTCATTGAAAGAACTGTAAATCTAACAATACAATTAATAAAGATAAAACACTAATATTTCACTAACAAATGTTAATTTTTAACATTTTTTTTAAGTCTTAATCTACATTTAGGAAAGAAAAATACTTATTTAGAAAACGTATAAAAATTTGAGCGTCCGGGACTAGAACGCGCGCCTCCTGGAAACCGACCAAGCGCCGTGACCACTAAGCCATACGTTAAACGTATCCAGGAGACGCGGGTTCGAGTCCCGCTAGGTAACAATTTTTATACGTTTTCTTTTTCGTTTAAATTTTTAAATGTTTTATAAATTTTTGTATTGTTTTACAACTAAATACAACAAAATAATGCATTTCTATTTTTAATTAATTTTTATCTAAGCTATATAAGAATGGAAAAAATTAAGAAAGTAGTGTCTTGACACTTGGTTCTCAACCTCTTCTGCATGATATGTTATACGGAAAAAAGCGTCAAACCGAAGCTGTTATATATAAGTTTCGTTCTTTACCTTCACATTGTATCCTGCATGCAGCGGAGTAATCAAAGGGAACCTACTTTTAAGACACTCCGTTCCCCATTTTCTGTATCGTAATTGTGTTGAGTGACGAAACTCGACACTAAAGCAAAGAAATTAAAATATTAAATATTACTATAAGTTTATAAGTAAAATAAGCAAAAGTTAAATATCTGTCCACAGAGATAATAATCAAGTAGGTACCTATTATTAAACTGGTATTACATAGACATTATGCACAGTGCAATACTACTTTATAAAGGAAATAGTTATACAATTATATTATGTAACCATTAAGAACCTACATACATACATAAAATATTGAGGCCAGTCGTGGCGCAGGAGTACAAGCACGCGACTGTACACGCGACAGGTTGTGGGTTCGATTCCCACTCGAGGAAATTAAATATTTAATACTTTTATTTCTTCACGAGGCCAGTCGTGGCGCAGCGGCACGAAATGTGACTGTAAAACCGACTGGTTGTGGATTCGATCCCTACTCGAGGAGATGAAATATTTACTTAAATTTATATTTCCATTTCTTCGCTCTGGTGTCGAGGTTAAGCGCGGCGTTGAATACTGCCACTCAACACGCAATGCCTCCAGCATTCGGCAGAAAGTGGGGAACGGAGTGGCTTAACTAGGTTTCCTCTGCCTACCCTGTTGTGTGCGGGATACAGCGTGAAGCTGATTTCTTCGCTTTGGAGACGAGGCAAAGCGCGGCGTTGAGTTTTGCCAATCTACACTCAATGACTCCGAAATTCGGTGAAAAGTTCCCATGTTCAATCTGCCTACCCTACCTACTATGTGCGGGATACAGCGGGAAGCTGAAAAAATAAAAAAAAATCATAATATATAAGTTATTATGTACACTTCTATTTACAATGTAAAAGGGAATGTCATTTGACGTGTAAAGGCATAAAACATGTTGTCCTTAAAAGTTATAGCGTAAACAGTTACGTATTATAAATAAGAGTTTAAAATTATAGTCAATACTTTGATGGAGTCAAAGTTCTTGTCATAATAATTTTAGTTTAATTCTTCTCGATATTTTGAAACTATAAAAAAGCATTCTAGGAGGTAGTGTTGGTAAGCTGTGTATCGAAGATTAAGTAAAATATTTTATTATGTAACATTTCTCTTAATTAAAAATACAATACAATGGAAGATAAATACTTAAACGTCTCTGTTTTTTTTACTTTTGATTTTTTTATCGAATTTAGATACCTGTAAGAACGGCATATGTGAGAAAGAAGGCATTTACAGCAACAGTAGATATGCTACTTAATATATAAAGTTTATAGACATATCATTTACAATTTCCGCCGAACTCTAGAGGCATTGCGTGTTGAATGGCGGAACTCAACGCAGCGCTTTGCCTCCAAGCCAGAGCGAAGAAATTAAAATATAAATTTGATTTCCTCGAGTGGGGATCGAACCCACAACCAGTCGATTTTGCTGTCATACTTTGTGCTCCTGCGCCACGACTGGCCTCCAAAGACTAATAGTAACTGGTAAATTTTCTGTTAGTGATATAATTATATTATAATATAATTGTTAGAAAAGAATTTTATTATTCAGTTATAAGAAATTATAAACGTCGAGTAGGTATCACGATTAAAAACATAAACAGTAAATTTATATTATTGTTATTATTGGATTATGACTAAGTATATTTTTAAAAAGTACTGCAATAATAACATTATTGGCTATATATAATAAATTATATACTATATATATCTATTAATATGAGGCCAGTCGTGGCGTAGCGGCACAAAATGTGACTGTAAAGCTGACTGGTGTGGGTTCGATCTCCACTCGAGTAGATGAAATATTTACTTAAATTTATATTTCCATTTCATCGCTCTGGTGTCGGGGCAAAGGGCGGCGTTGAGTTCTGCCACCTGACACGCAATGCCTCCAGAATTCGGCAGAAAGTGGGGAACGAAGTGTTTTAACCTAGGTTCCCTCTGCCTACCCTGCTTTGTGCGGGATACAGTGTGAAGCTTATAATGTAATAATATGTAATAAATTATTTACTTCCTACATTTTACACAAAACTCCATATTTATGTTATTCGTAGTATTAATGTCTATATTAAATGTGTTTTATCGGCGCCAACATTCATATCTCCTTGAGACATACATAAAAAATATTAAAAAATCAAAATAATTTTAATGTTTCTTTTTAGTGTCTGTTTATGTCTAGGTCTTTAAACAATATCCATTACTTTATTAAACAATTTATGTTGACTTTGAGAATATTTTTATTTATTTGAATACTATGACAAATACGTTACATTACACCAACATTATTCTTCTGTTTTTTGTTTAATTGCCGACACTTAAAGCTCATATTTATTCACCGCTCTCAAGTCTGAGGTCGATCTTGAGATGCCGTTTTTTATCATAGATATATACATAATTTATGAAAGAAAATGGTATCTCAAGATCGATCTCAGCCTTAAAGAATTAGATTTGGTTTATTACTACGGGCCTCAATATAGAATGTTTATAATGGAGGCGCAAATTGTGGAATAGACTGTCTAAAGAGATATTAGATTTTCTCTGCCTAGCGTTATATACGAAACACAAGCTTAAGTAGACATGTACATTGTAAACAAAACTGGTAAAATAAAATGGAATTAATTAAAAAATCTTTTACTAACATAAAAGTAACTTTAAGTATCTTTGATATGTGGAGATATACTGACATCCAAACGTATAAGCTTATTTGTGAATTTGTAAATAATAATTATGATAATTTATTGATCAAAATTTATAATGTTAAAATATATTTATTTCTGCCAGTCGTAGCGCAGTGGCACGAAGTGTGACTGTATAATCAACTGGTTATGAGTTCGATCCTCACTCGAGGAGATGAAATATTTACTTAAATTTATATTTCCATTTCTTCGCTCTGGTTAAGGCTAAGCTCGACCTTGAGTTCTGCCACTCAACACGCAATGCCTCCAGAATTCGGCATAAAGTGGGGAACGGAGTGTCTTAACACTAAGTTCCCTCTGCCTACCCTGCTGTATGCGGGAAACTGCGTTAAGCTAACTCAGCTTTAAGCTGTAATTTTTATTTATTTCTTACTTATGTTAATAAAATAAAATTATTAACGAATAGTTGTTTAGTAAAAATCTAATTGGAAACTATGTTTATTGACATCATGTATAATAGTTGAGTCTGTCTATATTTTTAAATTTGAGTATTGTAAATTTACTATAGCTGACTTACATTACAATTTACAATTAATTTATTAAAATTAAACTAACTTAACTGAACTTAACTTCGTGCTTTATTCCTAGCGGGGTAGTCAGAGAGAACGGAGCGCCAAGCGCTACGGTCTCTACTTACCTCTTTCGCCTCGTCCACTGTCATCAATCTCTTCATACATGTCCTCCGGGGAATCCTCGTGCTTTTGACATAACCTTCCTCCAGTATCTTTGATACTGTGTTTTTAAAGCTCAACAGAGGTATTAAAATTTACTTTGAATTTATTTGAAAATTGCTTACCTGATTTAAGAAGTATAGTATTACCCTGTAGATTACTTAAAATAAATATCTAACAGTAATGTATTTGCTAGTAATAGAGTAAAAAATACGTTATAGAATGATTTTTTTATACATAATAAAATTATACGTTTTTTTCAGCTTCACGCTGTATCCCGCAGGTAACAGGGAATGCAGAGGGAGTCTAATGTTAAGACTTTTACACGACACTTTCCGCCGATTTCAGGCTTTACGTGTTGTAAAATAGCAGAACTCAACGCCGCGCTTTGTCTTGATAAAAAGCAAAGAAATCATAATGAAAAGAAAATATTAATTACTACGCCATATGTTACGTTTATTTATTAAGAAATTAAAATAAGTGCAAAGTTCCCATAATAAGGCTTCACTGGAGTACGCTTCGAGGTGACTGTGCAAACATACAGCCAATGATCCTATCGAGCATATATGTATGTAGGTGAACCTTTTAAATATGCTATGGAGCACCTGAATAAATGTTACTGAATATAATTTTGTTTTATGCATTAAACTAATATATCTATACTTCTGTACTATTATTATTATAAATAGCTAAGATTTGTATGTGTGTATGTTTGTAGTGGATATACGTTAAAACTACCGATCTGATTTCAAAAATTCTTTCACCATTATAATGCTACATTATCACTGAGTAACATAGACTTTATTTATAATACTATTAGTAAATTTTAAGGATCCGTACTAAATCTTGAATAATGTAACCCTAGGAGTAAGAAGTTGGAATAAAATGTCTGTTCATCGCAAGCGTTACAGAAACTGTTGAAGATATAACGAAAAAATGTTCTACAAAATTGAAGAACACATCCATATCTACAAAAAACTTTACAATACTATATTACTATTATACTTTTGACAATACAAATACATTTTTACGGTTTAATATTATATATAAATGTCCGCTATAATCAGACCACGATATTCAAATCTTTATCGTAATCCTTATCCAAATAAACAATTTCATTTTCCAGACTGTTTCAATACCAGCAATTTTCTCCATGAGTTATTAAAATCGAATATTGCATTCAAAAGATTTTACATTTTCAAAAAGCCAATCTGAAGAAAATATATCTTTCTCAATCAATATCAATATACTTCGCAATCACCTGTAAATATCACCGTTAGCATAGTGTACTGTGAAGCTTTGAGCTAAATTTTGTTAAATAAATAGTATAATTATAATTTTTACCAAAAAAAAACGACTTCTTCAAATTCAATTCGATTCTTTAATTAGAATTTAATCAAACTTTCATCAAACTACCCTTGAAGTGTACCCTTTCCAATAAAAATAAGTGAATTAAGTGATACATCCGGGAAGTATATTTAGTAAAGACGGAAGATACGAAATGGATGTGCAAAGGATGTTATATAATGTTAAAATCTGAAAAGCTTGCAATATCTTTTGTTTTGAAGTCTTCTTTAACTGACTATAACGCAATAATGATTTCTCTAGCATTAAAAGATAAAAATAAATACATTACTCGTAATGTAACTAAAATAAATCTCAAGGATCTCAATAAGTGTATGAAAGCCTTAGACTTCAATCTTATTCTTAAATGTAATGATTCTAACAGTACCAACGATTTGTTCGTTAAATGTTGTCCCATATCATAGCTACGAATTCTAAGATTTTGCGTTTTTCCTATCGGTCCAGGCCTATTAAGCCGTGAATTACACCTGGACTATTGAGTTGCATACACAATCGTGACAACTGACAACATGTATTTAAGGTTAAGAAAAGAAACAAATAATTAAATTTTAAAGATTGCTTATAGCAAATATAGAAATTTCTGTAATAACATCTTTTAAGACTCCTTTAGGAGTTAAATAAAATTTGACAAATTCGAGATTGTGAAAGCAAAATCAAATAATAAGAAACTATAAAAAGTATTAAAAAATAAGTTAAATATTCGTTATAATGAAGATATCGCTTCTGATTAATTAATACAAAACTCACAGGATTTAATTGACCTAATTAATGAATATTTCGTGAACATTGGTGGAAATCTTGCCGAGAAGATAAAAAAAATATGTCTTCCCATATCGGTGAAAAACCACAAATGAATAACATCAAGTCATCGTTTGTTTTACTTGATACTGATTAAATTGAAGAATTATAAATTCGTTAGAAACTGACTGTGCTGGTTTTGATAACATTTCCATGGCTTTCATCAAACGTTTTGCTAATTTGCTTATCCCATCTATTACTCATATCTGTAAATTATGTCTCGCCAATTCTATTTTCCCTAAATGCTTGAAAAAATCATTAGTTCATCCTATTTATAAAAGTGGTAAAAAAGAGCAAGTGACCAATTGATCACCCATGTACCAATGGCTGGCAGAATTATAGACACATTGCAATTCTTCCAGCCTTATCCAAAATATTGTAACGTATAATAAACTCTCGACTCATTTTAATTATCTCGAAAATAACAATCTAATATCACAGTGCCAGTATCGATTTAGAGCTAAAAAATGTATATCTGATGCTGTCGACGACTTGCTAAACTTTGTAGTTGGTTCACTACAGATAACGCAAGGAATTGTCTAGGAGAATTTTTGGATATGGCAAAGGCCTTTGACACTGTAGCAATTATTTTAAATATTTTTTTTGTTTCATTCTGGTATTTATAAATGCCTCTACATTACCAGTCGTTGTGCAGTGCCACAAGTGCCACAAGCGTGCGACTGTAAGCACAACAGGATGTGGGCTCGATTCCCACTGTGCCCCTGCGCCACGGCTGGCTTCGTTTAAAAAATATATTTGTATTTTATTATTGGCTGGCTCGTACGGATATCAGTCCGTATGTACAGTGAGAGTGCTTGTGTTACGTAAAGCCTACGATACGCCGCGTATCTTTACGAGCCTTTGTCTCAATTGCTGGCAACCGTATTGCTCGAGTACACTTACATACAACACAAACATTTATTATTTAAGTACTTTTAGTGTAACCTAAATATCGATTGCTTTTCACGAAATCTTATCATTTACAAATATATAATATATATAATAATAAATATACCTAAAACCACGATGCTAATCAGATAATCTAGTGAAATAATTATAAATTTAATTTATACGCAAAATTTGCTAATTTTGCTAGAAGTGTTATATAGGTTGTTGTGGAAATATTATACTTATGAGAGCGAGATCGAGCCCTACCTTCTACTACCATTAAATTAAGTTTTTATTTTAAGACATACGCGGACTAAAGTACTTCTTTGCTAATATACAATAATAATGGATAAATACTGAATATTTTTTAGCGTCGACAAAAATAAATTACAGATATCGCAACAGCTCCGATATTATAAAGATATTGGAATATGGTGCTACTTTTAGAACTCCTCGAAACTGAGTGTCTTTATCTTAATGATTTCTATAAAAGATGGTTGAGGTTGGTTAAATTTTCACCAAGTATCCAGCAAAGACTCACTCCGGTAACAAGGCAAAGCGCGAAAGTGAGGAACGGAAGTGTCTTAATGGGAACTGAGTGTCTCAACGCTAGATTCTCAGGTCCCTTCTGCCTTCTC
>JAATLQ010038656.1:35829-171548 GCA_013421005.1 Heliconius erato x Heliconius himera
ATATATATATATATATATATATATATATATATATATATATATATATATATATATATATATATATATATATATATATATATATATAGCCTACAGCAGTGTCATTTGACCAAAACTATTTAAAATTGCATTTTAACAATGCGAGTTTAACCGACTACGCGAAAAAAAGCAGTGTTATATACTTTCGATCTTCAAAATTTCATTGAAATCCGCCACACGTGGTCCATACTGTAAACGGAAGTGAGTAAAGGCGAAAACGCTTTATGTTCGCGACGGTACGCACGGTAGTAAAAATTATATCGCCGTCAGCCGGTAGCGGGTCACTCGCCGCTGATACGCTCTATACATGGCTATGAATTTAACATTCTATAAACTGTATGGTTTTACGATAGCTAGGTGGAGGTACAATTGATAAATAAACTTTTATAAGGGACTTAAACTTAACTATTCAATTTAAACTATAAGTGCTCTATTGACAGAATTTTGTGCTAGCGAGTATATAATTTTTATATATTTTGGCTATATTTTATAATTATAGCCAAATATAGACAAAAGTATAATAAAAATCAAAAATCACGCTGTATCCCGCACACAGCAGGGTAGGCAGAAGGAACCTAGCGTTATTCTGGAGGCATTGCGTGTTGAGTCGCAGAACTCAACGCCGCAATTTGCCTCGACACCAGAGCGAAGAAATGGAAATATAACTTAAAGTCAATATTTCATCTCCTCGAGTGGGGATCGAACCCACAACCAGCCGGTTTTGCAGTCACACTTTGTGCCTCTGCGCTACGACTGGCCTCATTTTATAATTATAATAATAATAATCAGCTTTACGGTGCATCCCACATGTAGAAGGGGAGGCAAAGGGAGCCTAGTGTTAAGACATTCCGTTCCCCACTTTCACACCAGAGCGAAGCAATGAAACTATTAAATGTTTTATTTTCTCGAATGGGAATCGAACTCACAACCTATCAGTCACGTCACGTTTATCCCCTTACACTACGACTGGCCTCTAATTATGTTGGCTGTATTTAGTATATCTATATATTTTGCATCTAAATGACTTTTAATAGAAAACTACTACTTTTCTATCGTAAATTTGTTAGGCCTTCGAAAAATTTGAATATGCGACTTCCTGCACCTCATCAGCTACCTTATACTAAACTATTAGGTACAATTTACATACATATACCACGTACTAAAACATATGGTCAGATTTAACTATTATTTTATTACTTTTAATGTTGGCAAAATCATGTAATGTTTGTTATTTAAATACGATCTGTGGTAATAATGTTTAATCTGTGGTTTTAGATATAAGAGGCACTTATTTTTATGATATTTATGATAGGTTTTTATTTTGGTTGATAAGGTTACTGAACTTTAGATACACCTACTATTGCTCCGTGTATTAAAATTTGGCAAAATATGATTTCAATTTCAATTAATAATTAATAAGTATTTTTAAACATTTTTAAAATGTTATTCCACATTAAGGAAAGAAAAATACTTAGTTAGTAAACGTATAAAAATTTGAAGGTAGCGGGGGACGTAGCCTGGTCGGTTCCCATGGGGCGCGGGTTCGAGTCCCGCTATGTTGTAATTTTTATACGTTTACTAACTTAAGTATTTTTCTTTCCTAAGTGTGGAATAATCTAATCTAAGTAATTAATTATCTTTGGATAGCGGAAATTTAGTAAAAATCTCCCTACAGACTACTAACAACATGAATAAGTTGTAACAAGTGTATAAAAATTTCGACGTAGCTCGATGAGAACATATGGCTTAGTGGTCAGAGCGCCTGGTCGGTTTCTAGGAGGCGCGGGTTCGAGTCCCGCTACGTTCAAATTTTTATACGTTTATTAACTAAGTAATTAATAAGTCGCTACCTTTCATTCATTTCTGAAATTAACATTTTACTTCATTCGTCGACGCATTCAGGATGGATGAAGATCAGTTACATTTTTGTATTACCTACATATATAATGTATAGAGAAACATAATGTTGCATAAGACTCGCAATTATCGTGTAAAGAACTAGTTAGACCGCTTAAAATGTTCATTATCTTTTACGTTTTTATTGAGCACTGTTTTATTCTGCTAAAATAATAAATATTTCATTTCTTTAAGAAACTACGTCTCTCTCTCTCTCTCTCTCTCTCTATTTGATATCGAAAGTCATCCGTTACAGTTCAATGAGGAGAAAACAATAGCCATATTATTTTTGCTAGCGAGGCCAGTGGCGCAGGAGCACAAAGTGTGAATATAAACGCGATAGGTTGTGGGTTCGATTCCCAATCGAGGAAATTAAACATTCAATATTTCCAGTGTTTCCAGTGTGTTCTTCGTTCCGATGCGTAGAGGCAAAACATGGAGTTGAGTTCCTCGAGAATATAGCGGGAAAATCGACAACGTAGTATCTTAGCACTAGGTTCCCTGCCTACCCTGATGTGCATGGGATACAGCGTGAAGCTGATCTCAATAAATAATTACAATATAAATACTTAGAATTCTCTAGCCATACGTTCAATTAAAGTAGCACGTTTTAAATACGAGGAAAAAATACTTATTTCTTATCGTTCTATATGCCCTTCGACTAATCCCATAAATAAATACGGAACGACCGGTTTCGCCATTCGAGCGAAATGCAAATTTTGATATTTCCTTTGCTTAATTTATTTAATATGGCAGATAGGTGTGTTTGAGCAGAACAAATGACTGTAAATGATATTGGTCTATGTAATTAAATACAACAAACATACCGTAATTTTTGTGTATATATTTGTTAAAAAATATTAAAATTTACTTTATCTTTACACCTGAAAGAATATAAATTGTTAAAAAATACTGTACTTTTATTTATTTATATATCTATTAGTTAAGAGTAACGAAATTGTGTAATTTTAATAAAAACATAAAAAATTTAGTGTTTTTTATGTTGTTTTTGTCAGTCCGAGTCACAGTCAGTGGTTTCATACGGAGCTTCCTGTGATGATGATGATGATGTTTTTTTATGTAAAGCATAGCCTTCGGCTTTACATAAGGGAAGTAAGTATAAGAAACAAGTTTCAATCGAGATACTACAATGACTCAGTATTCGTGTGCCTGGCTGTACAGTCTCTAGAAATTAAACATGCTTATATACTTTTGTTTTTAAGGTGTCTCTAATAATATAAAAAATAAACGTCTCTATGTCAGTCCAGTTATAAGCGTGCGTAAACGTAATAAATTGTGGGTTCGATTCCCGCTCGGTGAAATTAAATATTTTCGGTTCTGGTGTAGAGTCATTCGAAACGTCATCGTTAAGTCCCACCACTTAACACGCCTTCAGAATTCGGCGGAAAGGGACAAACAGATGTATCTTAATAGAAACGGAATGTCTTAACATTAGATTCCAGGCACCCTTTTCATTTTTATTTTTGATTTATATCTCCTTTACTAAACAGCGAAATATGTGAAGAAGAAACTTTGCATTACGTTCTTTAAAATAACAAACAGGACCAAATGTAATTTGAAACTCCTTCAAGAAGATTGTATAAAGAATCGTATATCTTTCTTATTATTGTACATGATTTATAATAGTAATTCAGATGTTCCATTGTAGAATAATCATATGCACTTGAGCATAATGAGGACTGTGTATTGCTATATCTTATTGCAAGTGATTTTTTTGAGCTCTCATATAAAAAATAAATTAAAATCAAATCAGCTTCACGCTGTATCCCGCACATAGCAGGAAAGGCAGAGGGAACCTAGTATTAAGACACATCGTTCCCCACTTTCCGCCAAGTTCTGGAGGCATTGCGTGTTGAGTGGCGGACCACAACGCTGCGCTTTGCCTCGACGCCATAGCGAAGAAATGAAAATATAAATGTAAATAAATATTTCTTTTCCTCGAGTGGGGATCGAACCCACAACCAGTCGATTTTACAGTCACACTTCGTGCCACTGCGCCACGACTGGCCTCAAATTAAAATCTTAATTTCTAGAAATACTATATTTGGGTTTGTGGTGCGATACCGTTATATCTATCGATACAAGAAATGAGTACCTACCTTCCTATAAGATTTGTCATAAACATTATACCACAATATTTATTGAACAACTTACTACTTACTATTAAATATTAGCAATTATCTAAAGCAAAAGCATAAATAAATATATCGCATAAATAAACTATTGTAGATTATTTAGGTATAGCCACTTACTTAAACAGGTGGAAGTGTCAGCACCACTTTAAATGAAACCACAGGTTTAACTACTCTATAAAAGCCTATTTTTTTTTACTTATTTTTTTTCCCATAATTGAAAAAGTTAGTCCTACAACAAACAAAATAAATAATAAGATTATTGTTGTAATATAAAACGCCATTTGTCAAGAACGACGCACGCACACATTTACCCGTCAAAGGGAAACCGCCGCATACGCCTCATTCCGAAATCGAGTCGTAGGTATTGGCGGCAAAGTTCAAAGTTGTTTAACCTTTAGTAGTATTTTTGTAGTAGTATGTGTTTACGTTATTGGTATCTATGCGTAACTGCGTTATACGAAATACAGATATGGATAAAGATCGTGATATGAAAAAAATATCCTACGTCTAAGCTGTTGAGGTATCTTGATTAATTTCTTTAGGCATGGATTTAAAATATTTTACCCTATATGCTGTTTCCGTAAAAGGAGCACTGACACTTCCACCCTGTATACAAATTGCTATAAACATACAGAAATGATATTGTTTTTCGACTTTGACACCGTCGTGTTATAACGCGTAGTAGCGTAAAATCTTATACAATGTAGAATTACCTTAGGGAAGGCAAGTAAAATTTGTATTTATTTTGACCTAATCTACATATAATAAAAGTTTAACTGATCGTTGTCTGCACATGGAAGATATATATATGAGAAGAACTGTTATTGGGTGCCCCCAATGAGATTAAATTATCAATAAGAACCTAAAAAAATATTTAAAACTTATTTTATCTATTTGTCTGTGCGTTAGTTCACGCTAACCTCAGAACCGGCTTAACCAATTTAAATGCAGTTTCACAATTATATTTAGACAAACTTTACTTAATAATGTGTTTGTTTTATTTAAATCAGTTTATAAATAAAAAAATGATATCAGTATAATGTATTTGGGTCGACAAATGTACTTTAAAATAATGTTATTATTAAATTAGCTGAAGCTTTAATTTTCAATGTGTCGTCTGTGTATTAAAAATAAAGGAAACATAGATAATTAATGTTATTAAAATATGAAAAACATTAAAATTTGTAATAAAATGTGTGTAATTCTAGTGGACGGAGTCGCGAGCGGTTCCCTTGTTTTGAATATATTGTTAGAAAAAAAAACAAAAATGCTCAGTAGTCAGTACCCACTGTGTGTGAGTGTGTTGTGTGTGTGTGTGTTTTAGATTTATCACAAAAAGACTATTTTGACTAAATTCTTTGTTTAATTAGAGAACTTATTGGTACGAACGAGTACGAAAGCCAAACACAAATTCTTCAACTTTGAACTTTTCAATAAATATTGGTGAAATGTATTTGACAATAATAACTCTGGGTCATTAAATGTAGCCAAACAACTACATACGCAACGTTTTATTATAATTTACCGAATCGAATTCCAAATTAATGCGGTTATCTGAATAATTTTCACAATTAAATGACCGTGAACTCTACAAATGCAAAATATTCTCGAAAATTTTTAATCATAATTATTTATATTCATATGTAATGCATAAATTATTTTGAATTTTACTCATTCTTTATTATATTAAGGTTTGTTAAAACAATGAATCAGCTTCACGCTGTATCCCGCACACAGCGCCCTGCTGTGGCAGAGTGTGGAGAGAACCTAATGTAAGACACTCCGTTCTCCATTCTCTGCCGAATTCTGGAAGCATTGTGTGTTGAGTGTCGGATTTCAACGCCACGCTTTGCCTAGACACCCAAGCGAAAAAATGAAAGTATAAATTCAAATAAATAATTTATTTCATGGAGTGGGGATCGAACCCACAACCAGTCACGTTTACAGGCACCCCTGCGCCACGACTGCCTCGAGGTTCAAGAGTTATTTTAATTCGAAAATTCAAAAAGGCATATTAAAAAGTATTTCATACGCATTTCAAAAATAAACGCGCAGGTATCGCCACCAAGCCCGTGGACTTAACTAGTTTTTGTAA
Source organism: Heliconius erato x Heliconius himera (assembly GCA_013421005.1). Lineage (NCBI taxonomy): Eukaryota > Metazoa > Arthropoda > Insecta > Lepidoptera > Nymphalidae > Heliconius > Heliconius erato x Heliconius himera. Next base: position 42,013 of record JAATLQ010038656.1, read on the forward strand.
CCGAACGACTCACACTCACATCTTGTTGCTTATCTAATCACTGGTGCCGTACAAATATTAGATAATAGACCCCTTATCATCCACCAGCAGCAATTATCATTATCGCTGTACTAACACTGCGCCTTGTATTTACTTTCTTCTCCTTCATATGTGACAGATATGGTTGAGCCTACGAGCTATGGATTGACGGACTATTAAAAAAAAAAATCAGCTTCACGCTGTATCCCACACACTGCAGGGTAGGCAGAGGGAACCCAGTGTTAAGACACTCCGTTCCCCACTTTCTGCCGAATTCCGGAGGCATTGCGTGTTGAGTGGCAGAGCTGAACGCCACGCTTGTCCTCGACACCAGAGCGAAGAAATGGAAATATAAATTTAAGTAAATATTTCATCTCCTCGAGTGGGGATCGAACCCACAACCAATCAGTTTTACAGTCACACTTTGTGCCGCTGCGCCACGACGGATATTTATTGAAGGATATTTTAGTATTTTTTATTAATTCACAACGAAATACGAGGTCGTCGTGGTGCAGGGGCACGAGGCTGTGACTGTAACGCGACGCGCGACGTTGTGGATTCGAACCCCACTCGAGGAAATTAATTTTTATTTATTAATATTTTTATTTCCGCATTCTGGTAACAAGGCAAAAGCCTGGTTTTAAGTTCCGCCACTCAAAACGGAATGCCTTGAAAAATACGACGGAATGTGGGGAACGGAGTGTCTTAACACTAGGCTCTGCCTACTTTGCCGTGTGCGGGATACAGCGTGAAGCTGATTTATTTTATTTTCTCAACGAAATATATTTGTCTTACCAATCTATAAGAAAATAATATGGTAAGAGTTTGAACTATAAAAATTAAAAAAATATTGTAAATTAATTTTAGACAAAAAATTGTCACATAGTTAACTGTTAATAAAAGTTTTTTTTTGTTTTAAATCTAATTTAGTTTCTTGTCTAGTCATACCAATGGAATTGGTTGGATGGTTAGTTAGTCTCTATCACTTCCACAACAGAAATTTGAACCTACTACTGCCACCTACGACTGAAATTACAGATATTATCTTTAATATATAATATGCCATATTATATAAGCTACACTATCAAAATATACTGAGTGGTTTTTTTACCATTTTTAGAGTTTTATTCCACACTTAGGAAAGAAAAGAAAAAATGCACGCAGTGTAATACTTATTTAGAAAACGTATAAAAATTTTAACGTAGCGGGACGTTTTTTAAATAAGTATTATACTGAATGTATTTTTTCTAGAATTAACAAATTAAAACAACAGCAGGCACATACAGTAGGTTACGCAGATAGAACCTAGTGTTAAAACACTCCGTTTCCCACTTTCCGCCGAATGTTTCGAGGCATTGCGTGTTGAGTAGCGAGCGAGCGGGCAAGCGGAAAAATAAAAAAATATTTATAAATAATAAGTTATCAACTCGAATGGGGATCGAACCCACAACCGTCACACTCGTCACACTCTTTCACACACGGGCTTTAGAATGTATTATCATAAAATATTTACTTAAGTTCAACAATTTATATCCATTTTTACTATATTATAAATATAATAACACTATTCAGTGTTTAATGAGCCCCAGATTATAACATCCGCTTTATATATGTGTGAAGTTGCACCGATAGCATATATATTTTGTTACATAAACGACTTTAAGGCATACAAAATACGGGTAACATTTTAAATACGCTGGCAATACTCGATTTTGATTCGTTTGTCAAGGCCGCCTTATCTCAGTGTTGGGTTACTAGAGTGGCCGACGCAGCTCCGGGAATTGAAATTTGATGCCTAATAAAAACTCACTAATAAGCATTTTAATGTGATGGGTTCATTCTTGCACAAATAATAAACTTATATTAAATTAAATTAGCTTCACGCTGTATCCCGCACAGAGAACCTAGTGTTAAGACACTCCTTTCCCCATTTTCTGTCGAAATCTGGAGGCATTGCGTGTTTAGTGGCAAGGCTCAACGCTATATATAAAATATAATATAAAAAAATTATGCTGAATATGATGTTATGTAGATAAATAAGTAATTGAGTAAAGTAAAAAATATTTACGAAACTTTTCATAAAGAAAAAACGATTTCTTAAAGACTTAAAATTAAATCTTTTGTTACTATTAAATTAAAAACAATTCTTTACGCATAAATGCCATAAAATATGGATAGTAGTTTAAAGTAATAAATGTTTTTTTTTTCTTTCGTCTTTATTCATCGCTTATCGATGTGAATCTAGGCGTTTTAGATTACTTCAATACAATTGTTAACACTCTACTACAAATAATATGAATAAAATAAAAAAAAACAAATGTACATAATGTTTACCTAATTAAATGATACTTTAACAAATAATTAATAAACATAAGTAAAGAAAAATATATGAAATTATTAATACATTAGTTTATGTACTTATTATTTAAAATACTTTATTACTATTTTTAGAATCTGGTTATTTTTTATTAGCTTTTGTTCAGCGTACAAGTATTTAGAAGTTATTTATAAAAGCTAATTTTGCCTTGGTTGGCACCGATTGCTTTATTTTTTAAAAAGTACAGAAATAATTCTATGGTAAAAAAAAAATGGGAATTGATCCCATTTATTTTTTTTTACCATGAAATTATTTCTGTAGGTACTTTTTAAAAAATAAAGTAATCGGTGCCAACCAAGGCAAAAATACCACCGTACCGCTAAACATGACCACCGTACAATAAAAAATATCATATATCATTGTCACAGATAATTAAATAAGTGTTTGTTTAAAATTGATTTTAAAAAAATAGGTCCCGCCTCGTTTCTTGCGCCGGATCTTCTCAGGTCTGAGGCATTAACTTTAGTGAACTGGTGGTAAATTATTTGACGTTCAAAAAATGAAGCATTTACCTTTTTATTTTGAATAAAATTATTTGAATTTTATCAAAACTTTTACAATAATTGGCTGAGTTATACGATAACACACATAAAACATAGGTGAGTAAAGTCGAATTGACAACCTCCTCCTTTTTTAAATCAGTTAAATGTTAGACGATACATATACTGAAACTATACTGAACTAAGTTTTGTTTATAATTCAAATGTTTTAATTTTAATAAAATTTTAATTCTGGTGAGGCCAGTCGTGGCGCAGGGGCACGAAGTGTGACTGTATAGCCGACTGGTTATGGGTTCGATCCCCACTCGAGGAGATGAAATATTTACTTAAATTTATATTTTCATTTCTTCGCTCTTGTGTCGAGGCAAAGCGCGGCGTTGAGTTCTGCCACTCAACACGCAATGCCTCCAGAATTTGCCAGAAAGTGGGGAACGGAGTGTCTTAACACTAGGTTCCCTCTGCCTACCCTGGTGTGTGCGAGATACAGCGTGAAACTGATTTATTTTAATTCTGGTTTGTTATGAACTAGATTTACTCAGTTTCTGCTCTCGCTGTAATGATTATGAATCAGTACGGATTATAGCGGTTTTCTTCACGCATTTAAAGAATAGAGATCTGAATATAATAATATTCAGCCAAATCAACTTAATTTGTGAGCCGCAACTCAACTCAACATTATAACTAAAAGCAATTTCCCAAGTGAGAATCGAACTCATACTATCTTGTGTTGTCAAATACTTTTTAATTGCACCTACACTGATAAAAACAAACTAATAAGATATCTATACGGAAATATGCGTTATTTTTAAACTACATACATCCTAGATAAGAACGTTTGCGTTTAGAATTCCATTGCAAGTTTATATATATATATTTACGATATTTAAATAATTCCAAGATTTTTATATATCAAATAAAAATAAATATCTATTAAAAAATAAAAAAGAAACAAAATACTGAAGGAAACACTTTGTCTCGACATATTAATCCTATTATAAGTATATTAAAAATTATAAATGCACTTCAAATATCTCTTCATAATTAATAATCTTTAGTTTTTTATGATTCGTGTTCAATGATAATTTTTGTGCTTTCAAACAAATTATATTCAATAGAATACTCTATGAATGTTTCTATAAGATTGATATGTTTATTAGTTACAACTTAATAAAAAAGTTTTACCCATCAATTTCCATATAACTTACGTGGTATTACATCCTACCGCCAACGCCTGCCTCCTTTCTCGAAGTCGTGGCTCGATTACATAAGTGGCCAACAAAAAATATACTTATATATACTTATGAAATATTCTATTGTGAAATATTGAGGTTCCGGGTTCACGTCCGTGCAATTGTTAGCAATTGCCAATGAATTGATAGTATAGCTGTCTATTACATTAGTATTATATCCCAATCAAAATAAATAGATTTTTACATATATGTAAATTATAATGGGGAATATTAAAATTAATGACTTTTAACAAAAACTTGTTGTTTTGATTATATTCGTTGCGTTATTTTGAAAAGCTATCGATTCGATATTTTTGCATATTTTTTATTGATTTTTAGAATATAAAGTTTTATAAGCAAGTCCAAAACAAAACGAAAATTAAATAACAAAATAGTATAAAAAGGATATTAGGATAAAGGACGGAAACAAAGGGAATGGTGGGTTAAAAAAAAACAAAAATAAAATTAATAATTAACATATTTTTGACTATAATTCAATAAAAATGCAGATGGAAATAAAGAGAACTTACAAGAAAACTTCACAAGCTTTAGCCTTAACTTTTGTCCGTAATAGAAATATAGTAGTCAATTTTTTGGAGACTAACTTACAATTGGGAAATTAAATTAAAAAAAAAATAATTAAATACTTAATTAGAAATGATATAGGTACTAGAGTATCTAAACTAACGTTTTTTTTATATTAAATGACTCATGATATATTACTAAAACATTAAGCTACACGTAGTACTTGCATGTCTGTTTAAATACAAAAGAAATTAAATAATCACTTGCAATGGTTTTATAATTAGTAATGAACTGATAATAAATAATATTCGCAAACTTTATGAAAAAAACGCTTAAAACTAAAACTTATAGTTAGGTACAAAATTATTATCTGTGGTCATCATGCAACGACTCGCTCTTGAGATGTGGACTAAATAAAAAATTGATACATTAAAAAAAAAAAAACAAATCAACTACCATCTCGGTTCTGTCCGTTGAAAATTAATAAAGAAAAACCATCACGGTTTGTGTGTATATGTATTTTATTAACAGTACAAAATAGTAAATCTGACGTTTACAAAAATATTCACTTGTGGCGTGAGTGTAGTCTGTCGATATTTCGCAAGCGTATCAAGGCTGCATCATCAAGAATTTTTTTTTTCCTAATTATTTAATTGGTCCCTTAATTAAAACATTAAACTTTGTTATATAAATATTATAAAATATCACACTTTAAATTCAAAAAGAAAAAACTATTCTACGTCAAAACTAATCAATCACTTAGCTCTGTCCAAGTACAAAAGTAATAACTGTGCCAATTTGAATATTTTATTCAAAAGGATGATAATAAATAAAAATCAATCTATCTCGATCAACTAAAAATTAAATATTACAATAGATTTATTTTGTTATAAAGTAAAGGCACTTATTCGGAGAAGGTGCGATGGGGGCGGCTTGGAAGCGCGAGGGGAGAGTGCCGATCCGATCGCACCTTCTACCATTCATCATATACTATTGATATTGTTATGTTACTATATTTTATTTTACAATACAGGTATATATCGGTATACGGTCTCAGGAGACGGACGGGCTTAAACTCGGGTACCTGTCATTTTTTTGCATGCATCCGAGCGCGATCGCTGCGAGCGAGAGGGGCCCGAGGTCGTAAAAAACAATCACCAAAACTCTCAAAACAGGTTTGCCCTCGCTCGCTTCACGCAAAAAGGAAAAGTCCTCGTAAAGGGAGACGGCGCACCACCGTCCCTGCACCAGTACCTCCCAAATGATCTGCGCAAGATTGATGCGACCGCGTCGCGGGGCCGCTTGGACCGAGATTGTAACGATAGCGTGGCAGCACGAAGAACAAAGAAAAGAAACATTAGGTCATAAATTAAGAGTATAAATAATGTTTTCGAGGTGTTTAAGCCCATCTCTCTCTCGACTGCCGGTCCGACCCGGCCGGCTCCGTCAATCAAGGGACCGGCCGAGCGGAGGTTGATCCAACGAGCCACGTCCCGTCGACGCGTACCTCGTCCGTGTGCGGTGTGGCATCGCGAAAGTTACAAAATAATAATAATTAAAGTTAAAGAGACTCGAAATAAATAATAAATTATTATCTTATATCCTTAAAAATAAATCACGAGCGCCGTCTCGCGGTGCGGTACCGAGCGCGGAGAGGCAATACGAATAAATAAAACGTCACTAACAGCTAACTTTACAAGACCACCGCTCGGCGGAGGCTCGCGTCGGGAGGCGTCCGCTACGCGAGCTACGCAATAAATATCTATGAATATAGGGTGCCATTTACAAGTGCGTGCCGATAACTAAAACATGTAAGTATATCTACTTATATTCACACCGCAAACTTACGAGATGCCAGAACACTTTAACTTTAAAACATTACATGGCGGTAATAAGAGCATAGGTTGACTGGAGATCATTCGTTGAGCGGGTGAGGGCGCGGTCTGGAAGACGTCGAGGGGGCACTGCGCTGGAGCTAGGCGATCACGATGTCGCCGAACGCGGAAGAGAGACGGTTGAACACGGGCAGGCGCTCCTCCTCCGGGTCGGGCGAGGGCGCGCGGCGGAAGGCGAAGGAGGGCGGAGAGTGCGGGCACTGCGGCGACTGCGGCGTCAGCGGAGAGTGCGGCGAGCGCGGAGAGCGCGATCCGTCGCTGTACGACGCCAGCGAGCCGCCCGACGACAGCGACGCCAGCGAGCCGCCCGGCGACCCGGGCTCGCGGCGGCGCGCCTCCTCCGCGTTGTGCACGAAGTGGCACCGCGGCCCGTACGGGCAGAAGCCCACGGAGTGGAAGGTGCGGCATAGCTCCGTCTTGTACTTGGGGTGACGCTGCAGGTTGCGCAGCTCGCGCATGCCGTGGGCGAACTGGCACTTGTCGCCGTACTTGCAGACTCCGGCCTCTTCGAATGGTCGGCAGAGCTCCGTCTTGTATCGGCTCGTCGCTGGCGGTGGAGGCGCAGGATCGCTCGTCGTACGTTCCAGTCGTCGATGACCCAAGCTGTTTAGGAGACCGGCCAGAGCGCGTTGCGCAGGAACGGATGCAGCTCGCGCGAGGACTGGGTGCTGGTCCCAACCGACGTTGGAGGAGAGGCTGTTGGTGCCGACTGCTCCCAGAGCACCATTCAGTGTGCCGTTCATAGTCTGCACTGGGCGAGATTGGTTCTGAAATACAAAAAAATATATCTATTAAGTAACTGTTATATGTATTTAACAATTTTTAATACAATCTCTAGGTAAAAACGAAGATTACTCAAAAAAAAAAGATAATCTATTTTGAGCGGTGGATACCTGCTAGAATTAAAAAAGGATCCCGCACCCTAATAGACCTTCGTCTACCTGCAGGAGAAACTCTTATGTTAAACGTGTAATATTTTTAATGTTACGGCCTCGTCGTTAAATGGTCAATATTCCCAATTAAGTATACCTCAGCTAATACGATTTGAGCCTTGAATTGAGTCAAATTTTAATGATTTAAACTGGACACTGTAATAGTGTATTAACTATTATAATAAACAACATATATACAAAAGGAAAAAACATGAAAGAAAAGTAGCAAAGCAAATACATAATTCAATTTCAGTTTCCAAGTTAAAAACCACTATAAATAAAGAGATCCATCATGTTTAGCACACAGTAACACGTTTTGTTTCGTAAGTATTCGGAATTGGCTCTGAAACATCACTACAACAATGGCGTACATGTAAGAGGTAGTTGACACGAGCGCTCGGCCGGCACAATCGCAGTGATTGTACACTATTGTTCACAAAACGACGCCTCGTAGCGTCGCCGTAATGAGAAATAATTGCCGCCGCGCCAACGGTCGTGTGTCGTACTGAGTGCCTAACAGTACTTTTCATCCATCATCTATTTTAGTTACTGGACAACCTCACATAAAAAATTACAATTTATATAGAAATATGCGAAATAAACTTAAAAAGAGTTTTAAGTCTAAAGAATTAAAAATTAAAAAAATAAATCAGCTTCACGCTGTATCCCGCACACAGCATTCTAGGCAGAGGGAGGAACCTAGTGTTAAGACACACCGTTCCCCAGTTTCTGCCGAATTCTAGAGGCATTGCATATTTCATCTCCTCGAGTGGGGATCGAACCCACAACCAGTCGGTTTTACAGTCACACCTCGTGCCGCTGCGCCACGACTGGCCTAAAGAATTGACTATATTTAATATGTACGTCCCAACAAACATTTAGTTTGAGCCTCCAGCGTGACGCGAAGGCCGACGCGAAGCTCGACGCGGAACATGACCACTATACATTATGTATGATAGATCACATCTCGTATGCGGCGGCCTCAATCGATGCGAATGACATGTCATTGTATATTCTATTCTATACGCCTGTGTCGAGAACGATGATAAACACACGGACACTTGTGTTTTTAAATTGCTGAAGCTAATAATGACATGCTTATATAATATATTTAAGCGGATACCGGGGACCCAAATCACTATCTGTCATCTCATGGACTTTAACTAAAAACAAAATCTTTATATTGTTTTATGTTTATGTGTTTACTTGTGCAAGATAAGTTCTAAATGATAAATCAGCACACAACTGTTACATTACCAAAACTTTAGAGCTGATTGATCAAAAATTTAATATCAATGTGTAATGTTTTTGACACACCATAAATATGAATATTTTCTGATAAATAGTTACAGTTATCGTCAATTTTTAAAAACTTCCACCATCAAAAAATAACTAGCGACGTGTGAACGTCCAAAAACAAAAACATATAATTCTATCATGTTTTAATAACATTTATATAAAAGATAATAAAACCGAAAGTGTATCCAAAGCTATAAGCGTCGGCGGAGATCACTCAAAAGGTGACAAGACCAGCAGCCTAAAGAGCAAAGGGTTAAGAATCTATGACCACCACCAATCGGACGATGGAAAATGGCAGCTAAATTGTAATTAGAGATTTATTGGAGCGGAACATTTGTTAAGCGCTTTCCATCGGACATTGCGCTGCAACTGAACCGAACTCCAGGGAAATTTGTAATCACTGTCGATTTCGAGCGGCCGCGGTCGTTGCGTACGAAACTAAGGGCGACCAGACGTGTGCGGCCACTCCACCAGCCATACTGTTGAGGGGGTGTGTGTCTAGGATATGTATTTTGTAAATACTTCAAATCAATAAGAAATAAATGAGCTTCACGCTGTATCCTGTACACAGCGGGGTAGGCAGAGGGAACCTAGTGTTAAGACACTCCGTTCCCCACTTTCTGCCGAATTCTGAAGGCATTGTGTGTTGAGTAGCAAAACTCAACGCCGTCCTTTGCCTCGACACCAGAGAAGATATGGAAATATAAATTTAAGTAAATATTTCATCTCCTCGAGTGGGGATCGAACCCGCAACAAGTCAATTTACAGTCACACTTTGTGCCGCTGCGCCACGACTGGCCTCACAACGTAAATATTTCAACTTTTTCGATAACTTGTTAGGAATATTGCAAAAATCGGTAGGGTTTGGTATATCCAAGTACGTTTGGTTTTATAGTCGCTATTGGCTAGTGGCATGTGTGTCAGGATTTATTTCTAAATATTTAAAAATTAAGTAAATAAATGAAGTAGAGTTGCTCTACTGGTTTGGATTGAAAGTTTGATAGTTGTAATAAATAAATATTTAATATTTAAATAGAAACATGATTTGAACATACTGCAATATAAATATGTACTAAATGCACACACGTTAAATCGTTAAAATGCATTGGGTGATGGAGCTATGCACGACGCAATCGCATAGATTAAATTCCTTCAAACCGTTATAAATACGAACAAAAATGTTTCTACAAATTATTAAAATGAATTTTAAAATTATAGCGTTGTACTTATTCCATACAAATTAAGTATATCATTACCACATTTTTATTTTGTAATATATAGATACAAAAATGAATTTCAAGGTTAGAAAAACCAAAGTTATTTTTAAAAAAAGGGTCAACAAACTTTGGAAACCACCCATGACAGCACGTATATTTGCTCTAACAATCAGCAACATTTACACCTCCGCGCTGTTGTCAGCGCTGTGTACACGTAGATACGTACTTCTGCTAAAAATATTTCGATATTCCTCGATAACCCGAGAGGGCAACGGCTCCAAACAACAAAGAATACGAATTGAGGTTTCTGGATTTCAACAAACTTTAAAACGGTAAACGATCGATTTTAAAAATTCAAATAAGCAAATCTTGACAAAGACGTTTTAAAGTTGGTTACTATTTTAAATGTAGAATAAAGAGCAAAAGACACTACTGCTAACCTAAATGATGGAACGTACTGCAACAACAGATCTATATAGAAGAGAATTGCCAACAATCATGTGAAGTCATATTATGAGATTTGTAATTTGACTATTATTTGAGAACTTCTAAAACAACCAGTGAGGCCAGAGAATCCAGTCGTGGCGCAGCGGCACGAGGTGTGACTGTAAAACCGACTGGTTGTGGGTTCGATCCCCATTCGAGGAGATGAAATATTTACTTAAATTTATATTTCCATTTCTTCGTTCTGGTGTCGAGGTTGACCGCGGCGTTGAGTTCTGCCACTCAACACGCAATGCCTCCAGAATTCGGCAGAAAGTGGGGAAAGGCGTGTCTTAACACTAAGTTTACCCTCTGCCTACCCTGCTGTGTGCGGGATACAGCGTGAAGCTGATTTTGATTTAAAACAACAGAGTAAGAGTAAAACCTTTAAAGTCAATTCCACTTAAAACATTACTGCAGCTTAGAACGTCTTTTATTCATTATATCCTGGTAACACGATACCAGGAGCATGAACTTGTCCATTACGGAGACTGTCTCGCGACAATTGATCCAGCGACAGAATCAAACGGGAGAACAGTCGTTGCTTAATTGAACCTTAATTGGCTCTAATCAAATGCGTTCTATATTTAAATGAACTTTTAACGACTTACAACACTTGCTCGATGCCGCAATATTGAGTAGAAAAATTAGAAAAAACATTAACAATTTCTACATTCTTTACAAAGGATAAACTCATTTTATATATATAGATAGTTAAACTGGGTATAATTTTAGTGACCGGTTATCAAAATTGGTCCATTTCTCTGAAGAGCAAGCAGAGGGTCTTGTCGATTGCTTCCATCACGTTTATTGAATGATTGCGCGAAAATTACCAGAGAAGACGATGTGGTCCCCTCCTCGATGTAGCTAACCTCCCGATAATGGCTATATAATCATTAAGTTTTCAATCTTTCTTTCTCCTTAACCCCAAATCGCTTGTAATATATTTTAATTATAATAGCAGAAATGTCTAAATACCATATACATATTATATGATTTTTACTATCTAATAAAATTTATCCCCATGTTTACGTAAATATAGTCTCGTATCATACATTAAGTACCTATTATATATTACTAAGTATTCATCATTGTTCTCTACCTTCCCGTATGTTAACAGCCAGAGGGAACCTAGTGTTAAGGTAATTCCGTGCCGATATTTAAGTCATATTATTATTAGGATTACATTTAAATAATAAAATATACACATAATTTGCCAACAAAAAGCAACCAGGAAAAGTTTCGCTGAGGACAGACATATGTAAGTCATGTTTAATTTTAAATGTAGGTACACAGAGTGTAATAATATTTTAATTTTTGACTTAACGTTTAACACATGGATATAATTAAAAACTGTCATAACGTAATTTGAATAGTATCTTTTTTTATCACATCTAGTTAAAAGAGGGCACATAGTGGAAGATTGCTCCCGCAGAGAGTGAAGAGTGATAGAATAATTAAAATAATCATTAGCTTAATTATACCAACAGCGAGTTGTTAAAAAAATATATAAAATTATCATTGAAAATAAACTGAAATGATTTATTTATTACTTTATAACGGCTTATTTAGTGAAGATGGAATTCTCCATCTTACTCTATGATTTTTTTCTAACAGCTTCACGCTGTATCCCGAAAACAGCAGGACAGGCAGAGGGAACCCAGTGTTAAGACACTCCGTTCCCAATTTTCTGCAGAATTATGGAGACATTACGTGTTGAGTAGCAGAATGAGACGCCGCGGATACATCTAAATAAATATTTCATCTCTTCGAGTGGGGATCTAACAACCAGGCGCTCTTACAGTCACACTTTGTGCCCCTGCGCCACGACTGGCCTCTACTCTATGATTGTATGTTAAAAAATCAATCCACACGATATAAATCGCGGTTTATCATACATAAAGAGCCCATATTATTATAACGAGTCCTTCAGATGAGTAACCGGACGCGCGACGACACTCGCGCATGCAGATGGGTCCCGCTCCGTGATCACCATGCCAGACCGCACCACCTATGGTAAAAATTCCATCGCCTCACCTCCATTTGAATATCTATCAATTGTTTCTTGTTATTATACGAAACAATGGAAACATGTATTTTGAAGAGTCACAAGCGAAACGCTGAACAAACAGGAAATCACGTAGAGGACGATGTTTGAAGAATTGTTAAATGGTTGTCATTTAACGACATCATATTCTTTCGTTGCATTAATGACAAGCCCACCTAACGCACACACTGGGTTCGTTGACACTCACAAACGTAAGGCACAAACAAACAAGCGAGTTTTAGTAAATTTATGATTATGGCTGTAATAATTGTGACTGTATGGATGCATGTAGGTATATACTGATATTAAAAAAAACGTGTTTGACGTTATATTAGAATTAATAATTTGGACGTGGATGTTAAATATAAACCGAACGGGTAACTAACAATGGCCGTTCAACTTACGACGAGCAAAGAGAGTTAAGGCACAAACCAAGTTTGGAGGGCATGTCTTTACTGCGCACGTCATAAAACCACGAGGTGGACTCGAGCAGCCGTAAAGCGAGTGTCAACAAAGGGCTCAACAGTTAAGCTTGTTTACCCCTCGGCCGCTCAAAGCGAAGGAAGCACGTCCCCCGGTCGGGCCGCTTTTAGCACCTCCTTATTTATAGATGCACCAATGCCCGACGCTGATTTGCAGAACCAAACATGTAAACAATGTTACTCACGATCTTGGTAACGTTTGTGAAGTATTATGTACCGAAAATATTATTATATTCATGATTTTTTTTTAATATTGCAATGTGGTCACTCGACCTAGAGTTCCTATGTGATCATGTTTTATAATTATTCTAAAAAATAACTTCTTTTGATATATTCAAAGCAATATTGAACAATATTGAGGCTAGTTGAAGCGCAAAGGCTCAAAGTGTGACTACTATAAACGCGAATGGTTGTGGGTTCGCTCTCCACTCTAAGAATGAAATATTTATTTAAATTTATATTTCTGTTTCTTCACTATGGCGTCGAGACAAAGGGCGGCGTTATGTTCCACTGTGGCCACTCAACACGCAATACCTCCAGAATTCGGCCTGGGGAACGAAGTGTCTTAACACTAGGTTCCCTCTGCCTACCCTGCTGTGTGCGGGATACAGCGTGCAGCTAATTTTTTAATATTAAACATTCATGACCGCAACTAGACCTCCATGTCAATCAAGTATCAAGTTACAACAATTCCTTTGTCCATACAATTTTTATTGTTGCGTCACTAACCGGGCTACGCTTTCCCCGCAAATTGTACGGTGTGACTCACACATACATACATACATACATACATAGATAAAAGGCACACAAAGGAAAAATGTTTCTATGACTAATACACATTTTGCCTTATTGTTTTCTTAGTTACTTTGGAGTACAGCAAGGATCAAAATTTACGAATGTGTCGCAATTATATGGTTGTTGCAATTATCTGGTTTGCGCACGTCGAACGAATAAGTGGTAAAAGGGCAGAAAATATTAAGACGGTAAGAGAGGTAGGGGAGACCTCGGTTGACTTTTGAAAACACAGTATCAAGGATACTGGAGGAAGGTCACGTAAAAAACATGAGGACCCCCCGGAGGGCATGTATGAAGAGGTTGATGACAGTGGACGAGGCGAAAGAGGTATGTAGAGACCGTAGCGTTTGGCGCTCCGTTCTCTCTTACTACTCCGCTAGAGATAAAGCGTGAAGCTCCACCACAAAATACTATACAATATTATTTTCATAAAATAGTGGAATCTGGAGAACGTGTTCTAAGCTTTATGTTCTTACTGCCAATTACGTTATAGATATGAAAAAAAACGTGAAGACTATGCATGGACCCAAGCAAACTAGACGGCATGAGGCCCCTTGTTAAGTTTCATTATTAATTTAATATTCCGCTTCTTGACCTCAAAATTAAAATTACATTTTGCACCTGTTTACATTATAATGATAATTATTTTGTCGTTATTATACATATAAATAACTTTTAGCCGTCACTGTAATGTCGCTGACGATGTACAAAATATTTAAACGAATCGTATATGTTTAGCGAACATTGAGAAAATTAAAAATCTACTTTTTTTTTAGTCAGCACTACGTAATCATTTTACACAAAAATGATTATTAACTTACAGAGGTTATTATTCCTCCATCGACCAGGTTATCAGGGCTCACCTGAAACAAGAAAATAAAAATTAATAAAAAAGAAAAAAACTCTTTTATTACTGTAAGGTAGAAAATGTAAACGTAAAATGACAACCACATAAAAAAAAGTAAACACGAAATACATAATAATAACATAATCTATGGGAATCTGTCTACTAATCTGAATTACTTCCGTGTTCTAATAACATTATCATTTCAAAGACAAATTATAAACCAATTTAAATAAAGCAAACACTAAATAATTAGGAAAGCATGCCAAAATACAAATATTGAAAACTGCATTTAAATCAGCCGTTTCTCAGATTACAATATACAAACTCACAGATGAAGAGACAAAAATTTTAAAAATCATTATTTTCTATTTTAGGTTCTATTACATTAGATAAATACCTTCAATAATAGATTTAATTAAATATTTTTCATATACAGATAGACAGCGATTAGTTACAATTTAATTATACATAGAATATATATATGTATAGATAAAATAACCATTCTTATAGGTATATGTAGTTAAAAGGCACTAAGCACACAACATAATCAGATGTTAGCCACTGATAGTGCAGTGCGCCGCTACGCTCCTACTCCTAGCGAGCCTCAATAAAATTAATAACCAGCGAGTAGGCTCTCGACCGGTCTCCGTTGAAAGCGACAGCACTTCCTACAAGAAAGTAAAACCGAAGTCAGCTACCTGGAAACCTCGGAGACGGCGTAACAATTTGTAACGACTAAATCCAATTGATCATTTTAGGCTTTCGATAAATAAATTAAGGTAAAATTTCGTACCTTTGGTAACGCTTGTGAATTTCGTAATCAGATTTGAGGTTCCTCAATAACTTGCGTAAAATAATTTCATATAATATTTCAAGTTTTAATAACTTTCGTTCAAAACTATATGGATGTCAAATAAAAAAAGTCATATTATATTATACAATACTATAATTTTTTTTCTCTATTTTTACGGTATACCGTATACGTCCAATTCATAGTATCGAACAGCCACTTAGGTAAGTACTGTTATATAACATTGTAATGCGATCGTTACCTACAAGCTGCAACCACATCTCTCAGACATTGTTAAAGTTGTTACGTAGACGTGTAATCATTTTATAATTTCTATACTATATTATATATTCTGTACATATTAAATAAATATGTATAGAATAATGGAGGCCAGTAGTGGCGCAGCGGCACGAAATGTGACTGTAAAACCCACTGGTTGTGGGTTCGATCCCCACTCGAGGAGATGAAATATTTACTTAAATTTATATTTCCATTTCTTCGCTCTGGTATCGAGGCTAAGCGCGGCGTTGAGTTCTGCCACTCAACACGCAATGCCTCCAGAATTCGGCAGAAAGTAGGGAACGGAGTGTCTTAACACTACGTTCCTTCTGTCTACCCTGCCGTGTGCGGGATACAGCGTGAAACTGATTAAAAAATTTAAATAAATAACTTGATATAGCAAATATTAGACAAAATTATTATTTAATAAAATTATATGAATTCTGTGAACTGTTTTTTTTTATACTTACGAGTATATGTACGTAAATAACTTTATATAATAAGAAAATATGAAAACACATAGCAATTAAAGGCAATGCATGAACGAGATAAACACGGCACAGTGCAATTAAAAACTGGTTTTATATAAATTATTTATAAGTATTTAATCCGCGTATAGCACGCATTCGATTATTTGTTGTTTTTTTTTTTGTTTCTTCCTTCAGTAAACATGGTAAAGCCAATCGTAACCATTGAATATAATAGTAATATACTGCACTTTAAAAAGTTATCTTTACAGTTGATTTGTCTATGACTAATAAGTATTTTTAACAATTTTAATGTGTTATTCCACACAAAAATATAAAATTGTTTTAGAAAACGCGACTAGGACAGTTTCCAAGAGGGCTGCGGCTTCAAATACTGCTACATAAAAAAATATACGTTTTCTAAAAAGTATTTAACTAATAAGTATATCTATTTTAGAAAACGTATAAAAATTTGAACGTAGCGGGACTCGAACCCGCGCCTCCTGGAAACCGACCAGGTTTTTATACATTTTCTAAAATAAGTATTTTTCTTTCCTAAGTGTGGAATAACACTTTAAAAATGTTTAAAAATAATAAGTATATCATTTTTCCTTTAAATAAAGCCAAATTTAGATCTTAATACTAGAGGAGAGATAAGACAATAACTAGTGATGTACTCGTACATAGGAAATTGCGGTTATCATTGGTGGAGAACATTAGTGTCGTCAGTTTCGCGGCGATCGTCGAGCTCGATCAACGAAGCAATCGGGGCCACTTGTGCTAATGAAACACTTCAATTGAATTGGGGACATTAATTCAGTCGGATCGTTGTTTATACTGTAGAGTGTAGACTGTTACAAAAAAAATTATATATGAATATATGAAATGAAAATATTATCACTGAATCGATTTTTACATGTAAAATTATAATTTAAATTATTTCAGATATTATTATTGATTTTATGGTTACTTTCTCAAATTTACATAATTTTATATGTCTATGGAATATACTCAAAAATAATTCACAGTATTTTTTGTATTATGTATATAAGTCAAATCAGCTTCACGCTGTATCCCGCACACAGCAGGGTAAGCAGAGGGAACCTAGTGTTAGGACACTCCGTTCCCTATAATGTATATAGTCATTCAAAATGTAATAAATTTCAGATTTAACTTTGATTTGATATCATTAAAAAATACGACGCTATATATAAATTGAAAATAATGAAGCATTTCAATACGCCATCTTCACAATCGCTAATGTAAAACAACGTGGCACTATACCATACAAGTATCTACAAACATTTGATCATATCTATATAAATGAGCTTAATAACATTTACTCTATCGGTTATGATTTGGACAAAGATCGCTTTGTATCAATATGGGGCGTGCGCTGTGGTCTATCTTATTTAAATACGAATTTCAATTAACTATAATAACTAGTTCACCTCTATAGTTATTAATTCGAATAATATATACCATTTATTTATAATATCAAAACAGAAGCATTTTATAAAATAACAAAATCACCTTGTTTTACGAGTAATGAAAAATATACCTATACTTTTTTAAATATTTTCTGGACAACGGTTTTAATACAATAGAATAGACAAAATGACTATTAGGTATCAAAACTAATTATAACCCATCTACTATAATAGGGCTTTGGTACCTTTAGAAGCATAAAGTGGGGAATGGAGTGTCTTAACACTAGGTTCCCTCTGCCTAGCCTGCTGTGTGCGGGATACAGCGTGAAACTGATGATTTAAGAAGCATAAAGCGTTACAACTGTACTGTTGTACTGTAATTAATATTATACTAAAACCCTATAGCTGTATATTTGACGTGATGCACGCGACAGCGACTCATTCGCGATGTTGCAAAACACATATTTACAAGAGTTTTTCACGCGATTCGCCCTGCTGCCTCACCTTGAAAGTATCGCCTTGAAGGGAAGCGTTCAAGATGTGAACAGTTTATACGTATGTCATTTAAAAGCAAAGAACAAAGCAAACAGTTTATTTATAATATTATTATAAATTTGGTTTATTCCAACAATATATTTGAAATCTCTTAACATTGTTATCGATAATAAGTTAATCACTAAGTATATATATTATTAACAATAAACACTTAAGTGTTAAAAAAAATGAAAGTATCAAGAGTTAAGACAATCTCAATTACAAAAGTGAGTGCGTTTCTGCCACAAAGACGAGAATAAGTTTCATTTAACTTACATAGTATCCGAATGTGCCGTTTCGACGCATTGTTAACATAAAATCCTTGGTCTCGCACTATGACCACTGAACGTGCTTGCTGTTGTTGTTAACTCATTCTCGTTGTTTCTTGATTCGATTGCAAAATAATATAAGTAATGTATCATATTTGTTTTTATATTCAGGCAAGAGGTGACAGAGGGAACCTTGTGTTTTGTGAGGGAACACTCTGTTTCCCATTTTCCGAAGAATTCTGGAGGGATTGTGTGTTAAGTGTCGGTATTCAACGCCGCGCTTTGCCTTGACACTAGGGCGAAAAATTTTAAAACATACCACGACAGATCTCTGTGATATATATCTATAATATTGCATACGCAAATAAATGTTACAAATGAAAGTGATTGAATTCAAGTGTATTGATGCTGTGCAGACGCCTTGCATTACAACCAGTAAGGCGTATATATCAATTTGTTAAATGCTATTAGAACTCATGTTATCTACTAGCCTAGAAAAAAACGGGAGGATATTTTATATTACTAATAATAAAAATAACTTTATTTGAAAAAAATACCTATGTTTTTCACATAATCCTACTAACACCTTTATAATTCTAGTGGAAATTCTCGTGTAATTTTGAAATCAACGCAAAACACACATGTAAATATTAGACGAGCGACGAAATGGTTTTGACGAGTAAACGCTAGCATGTCATAACAGGGGAAATCGAAGGTTGTCTGGAGTTGCAGTGGTTGCATCGAGCAACACGCATTAGGCAACCAAGCCGTGTTGTAACCGTGTTGTGTGGAAATACTGGATTAATAGCTGCGTTAATCCAGCGAACACGCCCACGTTCATATATAATTTAATATTATGGTATAATAGAATATTATATGATTTTGATTTTGCAATTCATCGATTTGGCAATTGATGAAACACCTGACTCCAGATTGAAATAAAATAAGGAAAGAGTGACATTACTCCTAACGAACTTTCACAGGGTAAATTAAGAAACGTATAGTCTTAAAATTCAAATACCGATGTATTATTGATTAATATATTTAAAGCAAGATTAAGTATATGTGAATAATAAATGAAGTTTGTCACAATTAAGTATTCAAGAACATCGGGTGGGTTAAGTGTCAAGATTAAGACAATGAAATAGTTTATATATATCATACCATTTAAAGGATTTGAATTGTATTTGGAGGTCGCTTCAACTAAAGCATATCCTACAACACATTCTCTTTGTAAAATACTATTAATCACACCTTTAACTAAAAGCATATTTGTTTTTTTCTTCGAGTTGAAGAAACTGCGGTGGAAAATGTTAAGTGACGTAGTTGTCTTTGTGCGGTCGTCAAGCGAGTTGTGTAGGTGAGCGAGCGAGCGGGTGACCTTCGCAAGAGGCGAATGGGCCCATCAGCAAATACTCTACGCGTTTTACGAACAAAATTAATTATCGTTGTTTCTAACATCACCTCGTCCCTAATAGTCACGTAAAAATGAGAAAATATTAAGCTCCTTTAACATAGCCAGCGGTAAGACTAACTAAAAACCTCATAAATCATTGTTAGCAAGTGCAAATATATCAGTTTTTATCCATAGATATCGCTATCGTTTCAGTTTAATCATACTGTATGTTTATTTAATGATCGTGCCCGTAAATTCTTTATCACGAATTGATATAGAGTTACCATTGATAATTTAATATTGTAAAGATTCTTAGGCCAGTTATTAGATAAATTTAGCAGTTGATTTCTGCTATAAAGTAGATTAAAATAATAAAATAATTAATTATTATTAGCAATAATTAATTTAATTATTCTAAAGAATACTTAAGAATGTGGGTAACACATTGTGCGAAACGCGTCTACATTGCCGTCTTCCTTTGATAATTACATGTTATTGTGTCTCATGAGTAACAGATGTGCCACATCCGTTCCTAAATGCACACTCCTCTTTTTTGAATAAATTGAACTTAACTGAAATGGTTAATTTTTGCGCTGACTGGCTTCTTTATATTCACGATGACATTTAGAGAATAATGAACACGTTCATCGTATAATGAGTGAGACGTGGGTATTAAATCATATATTGCCGTCCTACTAAAGAGCGCGAAGTTTTACATTAAGTTTGTAATTTATGGCAGATTTTATAGAGACTCCTTGTGTTATTGTATTAAGAATCAATCTATATTTAGATTGTATCGAATTTGATAGACTTTAATGTAAAAATATTGATTTTTATAGCTGAAATCCATTTATCTCCAGGGCGACATCACGACATTACACACATATACATTAAATATAAATTTCGTATACCAAAATTTCACAGAATAGAACAAATTTCTTGCCTTGTTGTTTCATTTAAGATAAATAGATAGAACTAGTTGAAAAGAATAAAATACTTAATATAATTTAAATATTAATATAATAAAAATTAATTGTGATTATTTTTAGCATAAAATACCCAATATTTAAAATGAAGCAATGACGTAACGTAAGTTGAACAAACTGTAGGCAACGAGCTCAGGAAATTATCAGGGTGGACCCACAGGTCACGATGATACCCCTTGAACTGTACTAGTTTTGGATAACTTATCAAACAACGTCACAGGATATGTTGTGTTCCGTCTTATATTTAGTCAACAATCTACATTTTTTTATAATTTATTTATAAATGTGAATGTGGTAGTTATTTTAATGGATTTCTTATAAAGGTTTACGGGTTCCTAGCAAAGTTCGTTAAAATTTTCCACGATTATCGTTGTAACGCATCGAAGCATGGCTTTTCACAAGCCATAGACCACCCCACTTGTCACGGTGATGACTCCTCACTTGGCAACATACAAGGGTATGCGATAATAACATGTAGGTAGGTACCTTTTTTTAAGTGATTTAATATCTTAGTTCTATAAGTAAGTATCTACTACACAACATTTTTAATTTGAACTTACAGACAGTTCGGAACAAAGGTATAAATATATTAATTATTTATATTATAAATAATTCATTCCATTTTCATTAATTTCCAAAGTCCTTGAGTAGGTTTGTTCGGTCCGTTCGCGCGCATCGATGCAACACGTCGACACTGGACTACAATTTCAAAACGCATTTATGAACAACGCGTTTTTGCAGCATTGTTAACTAGACAGATATGGTTAAAGAATTTAATATATCTGTTTTTGTCCTTGCTCTTTGAAATTAAAAAAAAATATTACAATCCTGTGGTCTATTTTCGTATCATACTATTTACTTCATAACATATTTCATATATTTAACATCTTTACTAAAATTATAAAACTAGTATGGGGTAACGTTAAAAACTGCAGATAGTCACAGTTTTTTTTTTCTAATGGATAGTAAAAAAATATAAATCCAATTTACAGAGTAGTTTTCGGACAAAAGAAGTACAAAAGACCTTGCAGAGTTCAACGCCTGTGCCGAAAGAACTATGGCACGAAGATCTTAATATAACTAATAAAAACGACTGATATAATGGTCCGACATTAAGATGCAAACTAGCACATTTTAATTACATTAATGTTGAGGAAGTGTTTGTATCGGGAAGTATTCATAAAGACCTTGCCGGGTTCAACGGCTCTGGTGACAGACTTGCATTGTCTTCCTACATGTCTATATTTCCGTCTCTGAGAGAAAATTGACCTCTACCACCCTAAGCTTTATCAAGAGGACTTGTTAAAGTATGCGATATCCATGTAATATAATAGATATTACATACACAACTAATTACTTCCTGGAGGCCCGTCATGGCTCTGGGGCACAAGCGTGTGACTGTAAACGTAATGGTTGTGGATTCGATTCCTATCGAGATAAAATAAATATTTAATATTTCCATTTCCTTTGCTCTAATGTTAAGTACTGGCGCGGCGTTGAATTCCGCCACTCAACACGCAATGCCTTCAGAATTCCGCGAAAAATGGGAATCTGAATATCTTAACACTAAGTATCCTCTGCCTACCCTGCTATAGGCGGGATACGACGTAAAATAAAAAAAAAACTTAGAATAGTAAAACTCGAACGTTACTTTCAAGATTATGGTACTGTACAGGCTATTTATTAATATAATAGTATTAGAGCAATGATATTCTAGTAATCGTTGTGGTTTTACGAAATAGGAAGTGTACGTGCGGATAAATGTGCGCCCAAATTGGTGCTCAGTGAATGACAGCGGTTATGCAACGCGACACTGACCCACCGGCCAGCGTGCTACTTTCCTTTCATTATTGACACACTGTATGCACGGCGGAGAACTATCACTCGGTTTAAGCTTAGCGATAATAAGACATTAAATTGAAAAAAAAAAAACAGCTTCACGTTGTATCCCGCACACAGCAGGGCAGGCAGAAGGAACTAGGTTCCCTGTTAAAACACTCCCTTCCCCACTTTCCGCCAAGTTCTGGAGGAATTGCGTGTTGTGTGTCGGAACTCAACGCCGCGATTTGCCTTGAACGAGCGAAGAAATGAAAATATAAATGTAAATTAATATTTTATTTCCTCGAGTGGAGATCGAACCCACAACCAGTCGATTTTACAGTCACACTTTGTGTCTGCGCTACGATTGGCCTCTATATAATACAAACATAACAAGAATAACCTCAAATACTCGGGTGAATTAATAAAAGAAAAAAAAACGGAGAAAATAGACACAAAGTAGACTTACACAAAAAGTTATAGTTGCAAAATATTTCACGGCAATTATTAATTTATATGACGCGACGTAGACCAACAACAGTAAGGATTGTTCGCGATAAGTGTCGTGTACTGTTAAGTGCCTATTGTAATAAACAACGTGATAAACGTTAATGCAACAGAGCCCAATTAAATGACAGATATATATGTATCTATATATCTAGAATTCTAGACAGTAGCAAATAGGTTATAGTTTAAAAAATTATCAGCTTCACGCTGTATCCCGCACACAGCAGGGTAGGCAGAGGGAAACTAGTGTTAAGACACTCCATTCCCCAGTTTCTGCCGAATTCTGGAGGCATTGCGTGTTGAGTGGCAGAACTCAACGCCGCGCTTAACCTCGACACCAGAGCGAAGAAATGGAAATATACATTTAAATAAATATTTCATCTCCTCGAGGTTCAGGTGCATCTCTTTACAGGTTATAGTGAAATAGAATAATCCATGTTTATACATTAGAAAGCCGTCATGGCGCAGTGGCACAAACGTGTGGCGACGGTTGTGGGTTAGATTCCCACTTGGAAAAATTAATCACAATTTATTAATATTTTCGTTTCGTAGCTCTATGTTTAACAAGCCAAATGGCGGCGTTGAGCTCCGCAACTCAACACGCAATGCCTTGAAATTTCGACGGAAAGTGGGAAGCGGAGTGTCTTAACACTATAGATTTCCTCAGCCTACCCTACTATATGCGGGATTACAGCAAATTAAACAAATAGATTCATTACAATGGTATTGAGGAAAATTGGTCGTTTACTCTTTTGACATTTAAGCTGTCATCGCATTACCGAAGGCATTGGAACCCGGATCCATTTATTAATATAAATATATACATATGTATATACAATGTATCGAATATGAAACATTCAATACAGACGAGGTCACTCTACAGGTGCCCAATTGCGCAGCTCTTTTTAAAATTAGGGTAACTTCTATTTGCATAAACATATATAAATCGGCTAAGGGGACTTTAATTAGAAGCGAGTTCTTATTACTAATACATATAATTAATTTTCATGCGTAACGAAAAATAATGTAACGAGAACAAGTTTTAATAGAAACTAAGTAGTTTAAGTCTTCTTTCTAATCAAAGGGGAAGTCAGGTAGTAAAAATTTTAACAATAGAATTATTGTAGTCGAGTACACAATACAGAATATAGATTTTTTCCCGACTTATAATAACACATAAATGGTAATAGCGAGAACGATTTAATAAATAATTTAATATTATCTGTGTTCGTATTACCAATATCAAATTATTTACAAAATTATGTGAAAATAATATGACACTAGGTTCCCTCTATGTATGGGATACATTGTAAAGCTAATATATATAGGCTAATATTATAACTGAGAACTTTGCTAAATAAACAAAGGCCTATAAACAAATGTCAAGATAGAAAAGTTTGGGAAAGCGTGCCTTCCTGTAGCACGAGCGCACAAACCGTCACAGCACGCGCGGATTATAATCGTGCTATAACAGCACCACGTTCGGTTTGTGCAACAGTAGGTATTATGCAAACTGCAATCGTGCGAATCGTGCGCAACGTGTGATGCATTCTGCACCGCCGCTGCAAGACTCATCTTGCGTCAACCCAACGTCTCTATTGCAGTGCGAATTAATTATCTATAGCCAAATAAGCATGTTCTTGATAGATAAAATGCAATAGTGGCGCTTTTCCGCCAATAAATAATATAGATAGATAAGTAAGTGCTGTGTGCCATTTCAAAGATTAAAAAGTAAACAAGGTTGGGAAATGGCGGCGGCTGATATTACCTTCATAGCTTCTTTCCGTTCGGGCGAGTCATTACGAAACAAGAAATGAAAGTTGAGCGCGGTTTCAGTTCGAAAAACGTCGGTTTTGTTATTATATTTTTCTATACCTAACAAAAAAAAGCAAAACCGACCGACAACAACGTTTTAAATGTCATTCTTACATTTAAGTGAATAGAATATTTGGGGGTACTGGAAATATTGAAAATAAAAGTTTTATCTAACATGAAACAATATTTGATTAAATCATAATAAATAATAACCTGAGGCCAGTCGTGGCGCAGTGGCACAAAGTGTGACTGTAAAACCGACTGGTTGTGGGTTCGATCCCCGCTCGAGGAGATGAAATATTTACTAAAATTTATATTTCCATTTCTTCGTTCTGGTGTCGAGTTAAAAGCGCGGCGTTGAGTTCTGCCCCTCAACACGCAATGCCTTCAGAATTTGGCAGAAAGTGGGGATATAGCTTGAAGCTGATTTTAAATAATAACCTGCAAATCAAAGCTACATCCACTCGACGACACCAAAACAAGTTTCATTATGCCGTAATTTGTAGGTGATTTGGAATAGGCAAACGCTGACCCTGTTCGAAATCGAACTCGAATACTAAAGTAAACTATGTTTAAATGTTGCGTAAAAAAAAGGTCAATATATGTTCTTTTCGGGCAATTATGTAAAACAATTATTGGCTATAAGGGGGGGATATAGGGGGGGATGGCGCGGCCAGTGGTTTGGTAGTAAAAGTGTTACACGGCGCCGCCTGTGCTCGATACCGGTGACGCAACCGGTGGCGAATGTGTGCCAAAATTGCAGCAAACCCGCAGAGCCGGAGCGGTCCCAAAGTTACGTCCGACTTTTAGATGTTTACGTAATTCTAATGCTTAGTTTTGAGAGCGTTAGCTGTGAATTAGTCTTGAAGTTTATTTTACGTTTCTTGGTTGTTTTATTCTAGTTTCATGCTGTATTTCGTACCTAGGACCACGTTGAGACAACGAATTCTGGCGTTGCAGGTTGAGTGGCGGAACACAACGCCGCACTTTGCCTCGACGCCAGAGTAAATAAGTGAAAATGTAAATTTAAATAGATCATACCATCGAGTGAGAATCGAACCCACAACCAGTCGCGTTTACAGTCACACTATCTGCTCCTGCGCCACGACTGGTCTCAAGTAGGTCTCTAATAATTTCAATCAGAAATTGAAAGTGACCGAAAGACATAGGCATTTTGGTGTATACTTTTAAAAACAAACATTAAAAGGACTGTTTTCTTACAAAACAATAGTCATTCATATAAACATAGTCAATGTGCAATAAAAAACACACGTATAAAATTAACTAATAGTAATATATTCATGATGTTTAGCTACATTTTAATGTATTTATTCATATATTCAATTGTTTATAAAAAGATTGGTAACCCAATAGTAATAAAGAACAAATAAATGCGTAGTAAACAAATAATAGACATAATGTGAAAAAGTAAATAAAAAAAAAAACACACACACTAGATTAAATAATATAGTGTTTTTTTTTATTGAGAATCATGTAAAAATAATATAATATTGTGTAAAACAAAACGTTTAAATAATATTCGCAATTAATGATTGGAGCTGGCAACACGTGACAGTGCCTTATCAAGAACGATCGTATTATACATAAATGTATCAAGCAATACTTCCAATAGATCTAATGTCATCAAGCCATTATTATTCTTATGTTATATAGAAACAAAGCCTTTTTTTACGTATAGCATTTTTAAACAGGTTTTGTAAATGTGAGAGATGTACGACGACCGCCTATTCGACAATGAACCCTAGCATTTGTTCTGGAGGAGCAATTAGCGGCGCGTCGTGAATCAAAACTAACTAAAATTAAATAACAGCGTGTATAAAAAATACTTGTGTTATTATTAGTTCTTGGTTCTTTTTTTTTATCTTGTGAGTCTAACTGGGCTAACTGTCCCTCAAAAGGCTAACTCAAAAGGGAGTTTTGAGGGACAGTTAGCCTTAATGTTGTTAGCCTTTAGACCAGGGGTTCCCAACCTTTTCTTGATCAAGGACCACTTTTACATCATTCTTGGTAGCAGGGACCACTATGCATGTAGGTATAATATAAATTAACTGTGATAATTAAACAGAAGCTTCGCCTCACCATCTCCAGTCATAAAATTAAAATCGTTCGCGGACCATATTTAGGCTTCTGCGGACCACTGGTGGTCCGCGGACCACTGGTTGGGAACCACTGCTTTAGACAAAGAGATCCAATGACGTGTTCCTGGCGTGTTAAATACCGAAATTCAATCTCTATGACGAAGGTCAAGACGTCGTAAATTTTTTGAATTTTTTTTTGTATTTCTATGCATATTTTTGTTGTATATATAGATTTCTTAATACCTTTATATAGGTATCAACTGAAAAAATATAGTATCCCGTACAAAAATGTTAAGGTATTTTTATCTATTATTTCTCACAAGAAAACTAAAAAAAAACACTGAATTCAGATTAAAACTGAATAGATTAAATAAACGTTTACAAAACACATACTAGAATTTATTAAGTTCAAGCTAAGAGCCAAGGCTCAACCCACAAAGACTAAGGTCAGGAGTATTTACTTACAAATTGCTCACATTCAATGCGGTGGAAGAAGTTCAAAATGTTAATTAAATGACGTTCTTATAAACATATCACTGTTGAAAAACCTGTTATTTGGTAAAATCTGTGAGGGAAAACACAAAATAAAACTACATAATACCACTCAACACGCAATGCCTCCAGAATTCGGCAGAAAGTGGGGAACGGAGTCTCTTAACACTATGTTCTTTTTATGTATCCTGCTGTGCGGGGGATACAGCGTGAAGCTGTATAAAAATTTGAACTTTGACTCGAACCCGTTAAAATTTTAAACGTTTTCTAAATAAGTATTTTTCTTTCCTAAGCGTGGAATAACACTTTCAAAATGTTAAAAAAAAAACTACAAAAATAACATATAAAGGTGTTCACATATAAATAGTTTAATTTTATTAATCTGTGGGTAGATAGAAGATAAGTGCTAAGTATAAACAATTAACACCCATAATTTCAACAGATTTCGCAATAAATAAGTATATCCACAGCCAGTGTCTTTGAATGTCGCTATCCAAGACTAATGCCATCTTCGCATTGGGTAACGCGTCAAGGCGAACCACGTATTAAAATATTAAACAATTTTCGTGTTAGGAAAGCGTTTATTAACTATGCCTTGACTGATATTGACAGTATGGTACTACATATATGCATAGGTCAAATGTTACTTTTCAAATGGTACCTTTACCACGCGAGGTGATAAAGTTTAATAGTTTAGTATTTTAAGTTTTCTAGAGATGAGAACAATTGGGAAATAAATATTAGTACTATTTGTTTTTGAGTATTTTTTATAATTTACTTCAACAATACACTTTTGTTCATCGATCATAGAAAAATAAATATTAAGTAAATTTATATTGACATACCACCTATCTTACTTTGTCTTTTTATATATACTTTTTACAATAAAAAAATCTCATACATACAAACACACACATTCATTTGCTCCATAGGCATATCACCGTGACGAAAGGGCATCGGTACCCACGCGGAATCTTATTTCGCTTGCACAGTGTACAAGGAAATAATACCAGCGGTTATTATATACATGCGATGCTGGCTGCCGCCTCAGCTCCCACGATCGACGCTTATTGTTCGCGATGGATTCGAAGGTTTCTGCAACGCCCAGGTGTTGGGAAACGTAGGCCAGTGAGGCCAGAACCGGCTAATTAAGATACCTTTCGAGATTTCGAAAACTGAAGGCATTGCGTGTTGTGTTTAGTGGCAGAACTCAACGCGGCGCTTTGCCTCGACACCACATCGATCAAAACATTAAATACTTAATGTCTTCAAGGGAGAATCGAACCCACAACCTATAGCATTCACAATCATACACTTGTGGCAACTACGTCAAGACTGGCAACTAAATAATTACAAATTCAAGCTCAGCAAATTAGAACGCAAGCCTCGTCTGCTATTCGCATTAATTGATGTGATGTATCTCTATCTGTGAACTAATACAACAACAGACTAAAACCAACGCAATAGCACAACAGAGACTTTATCAGCACACGTGGAGAGCTAATCGTGTCGCGTGACCACCACAACTAACAACAACGACACTGCATTAATTGCGAATGTTGTGGATATTATTATTATTACATATTTATTTATTATTTTATTAAATTTAATATAAATGTTTGTTTGTTTTTTTTTTATTATTACTTAATACTCTTTTTGGATTTAGTATTTCCTAAAAATATTAATCTTTCCTAAGTGTGGAATAACTTAAAAAAAAGACTATTAACTAATAAACCACAGCTTATTAAAAATAATATAAGAAATACGCGAACATTACTGGCACAGTCTATCGAGATATGACTAAGTCATTGGCTGGAGTCACTATTTTTTTTTATTACAACTACAAATAAACACTATAGTGATGTATGTATGTATTGCGTTTTGCGTGCGAACGGAGCACGATTGTACGCTCCGACGCCCCACATGATTACACGCCTTACTGACCAACTAACAACAAAAGAAATAAATAGGTAATACTATGATTATCAACGCGAGTCAATGTCGAAAATCAAATTAAATATATTAATTTCTTTAATAATATACTAAAAACTAATCTATAATAAAATATTATTTACACAAAACGCAAGTGCTCCATTGTGAATGTATTAAACAAAAGAAAATTTCTAAATAACCTATCTACCTACCTGTTGATTTTTCCTACCCCCCTTAAAAAAAATTAAAATGTCAACAATACCTTACACGAACAAAGGAATTGCAGGACAAAAGCCTCTTTATCTCATGCCAAAAGAAAAAAAATTATCGTTATAGTGCGGATCGGTTGTATTTGTAAACGGGCAGCAGGTAGAAAGAAGGTTGTTGTAGTAGGTGTATTTTCGAGCTCAACGGTTTAAAAGGCCTTTTTTTTTTGCTATAGAAAAAAAAATAAAAGAATTACGATGCACCTTTCCAAATTCCCACTGCGATTCTATATAGCTAGAATAACTGACTCTCCGCTATGAGGTCCCATAATATGTATTTAGTTGCAACTTTACTGTTTTATAGATATAATAAAAGGTTTTATAGAATTGAATTTATGCTTTTTAAACCGTTTAAATACATTTTTATAGTAAATATAACTGTAAAAACAACATAATATGTTTCATAGTAGAAGTAAAAAAGACTATATAATAGCTAATAGCTTAAGTTTAAACACATCATTTTTAAATTACAAAGAATATAGATAGGCATAGGAGTTCGTTAAAACTTGTTTATGAATATTCAAAACATGTGCCTATATTTTATAGTACATAAGTTGGCCTGCATCTTTACCCCTTATATTATATGCTATACGGAATACACAGGGCAGCCCCAAGCAACAAGTGGCTTATACGCAATATAAAGAAACCACAAAAACCGTGAGCAGGTAGCGTATGATAGAACACACCATTTACAACCTTAAATTTCAGTCAATAGAATTCGTTTTACTCTAGCATCAGGTATAGGGCCAAAAAAGTGTTGACAATCAAATATGATCCTAATTATGAATGGGAGAAGGACGTTTTTTGGTTTGCTCGTGTATAATGGGTACCACCAGTCACACCACTTAACCGCGTCTGCTCTCTACCCCTGTTGAGATTCGAAAAGGATTTGTCAAGAAATAACAGCGAGTGGGACAGGCTAAGACAAAAATAGAAAGATTAATAATATAGGTTAAGTTGAAATTGTCATTTTAAATTGTTACCTGCTTCGTATTTGATTTGGTTTGACCTTTTTTTTCTAGATAAATATTATTAGAAAATTAGAAAAAAATTATAGTTCAAAACCTGATTTATAATTACACAATATTATAATTTACAAAATGAAAATATACTATCTTTTGTAATTTTTTAAATATATATATATGTCAAAATTATGTCATTATTATTATTTGCTATTGACAGATACTAAAGTCAACCAGTAGGTATATTCTTTAGGCGAGAAGGGTTTAGTACTACTATTACATTACTGTTTAGTATTAAATTAGTAATAAAAACAAAGAGTTGAAATAGTACTGGTTTACCGTGTGCTATAAATATTGCAATCGAAAATAACTTAAAACTTATAAATCATTGGGAGAAATAATTATATTTTGTAAAATTTTCAATAAACTCAAGAAAAAATCTGTTTGTTGGCTGAATTACTTGGTTTTATAACATAATATCAAGCGTTCGATAAAAAAAAACTTCTATTTCCTAATTATTCTAGGAATGATTAATTTATATTTGTATTCTTTTATATATTTATCTATCTTTGTTGACATAACCTTACTATTGCATCCATTTAATAAAAAACATCAATTTCATTTGTCTATAAACGTATAATTTTATTTATTATATTAAAATATAACTGAAATTAAGATAAGAAAATGTTATCATAAATAGTAAGAAAAATTGTTGTTTTATTTTTCGTAATTACATGAAATTCCTTTTTATTTATAATTATAAAGAAACATTGTATTTGACATGCAACGAATGACGATTAAAAAGTAAACGCATATTTACATATTTTATGGTGCTATATAAAATGTATGTATATATATATAATAATAATCTACCCACTTTAAAAATATATCGTGACCGTAAGCCATGTTTAATTGCAACGAGGTATTTTTGCAAACATTATAACAGACTTCAATTTGTGTTAAGAAGTTGATAATAGAAAAAGAAATAACTTACTAACTTACGTTATTTCTGTTTCTATACAACATGTAAACAACAACAGTATGTTAGTCATTAAAATAGAAGTAAATTAAGATAAAAACTTTTCTTACCTTCAAGAACAGATCACCAAAATCGTACAGCGCAGACTGATGCATTATTGCCGTAGACATTATGTTAAACTAATTCGTCACTATTTACTCCAGATCCAGGTTTTAGATGTTTCTTTACGTTTTCAACGTACAGTTAAATCACTAAGGCACGTAATTTGGTAGGTAGACTCACTATAAATAAAGTAAGGTGGATAAAGTTCACGTTACTTTTAACAAGAATTTATTGAAAACCGTTGTAAATATGATTTGCGAAATGAATGTAATTCGATGCGTGTTTGTTTTTTCGTTCGGTGACCACAGATTGAGTCCGAACTAGATGGCCGAGAGCAATGGTCTTTTTTTATTACGCCCTCCACGATTAAGCCAGATGTATAATAATGATAATTTTTGAACACAATTTCGCAAAAGTTGCGAAAATGTACAAAACAGTCCTCTAAAGTGTTCGCGTTCTCCACTGTTGTCGCGTCTATACGGAAATTCACAAATATCGGTCGAAACTCTGCGCGAACTGCATCGAAGTAAACTTTGGGCAATAAAAACTTTTTTATATGTCCAACTTTATACTCGAAAAATGTCTATGATCGTCGTGGTTCGGTCCGCCAAGGGGTAATGAGTCGCAGTGTCAACGTCCGCGCAAAACGCACCACACGTTCATTCCGTATCACGCTCGCTCGCGCACTGGAGCAGTGGAGCCGGCACTCCGGCGGGCGGGTGGGTTTTGTTTTCAAATCAAACAGCACGATCACGTTTTGAAACGAGATTCGTTTTCCGTTCGGGCGAGTTCGGGCGCGCTCGGCCGGCGTCGGCGGCACTCGGCGCTCTGTTTTGTTGTTGCTCGCCCGCCACAATAAAACTGATAAAACTCCCTCATCGCACTCCTCGCTTGCTTTATATCGTTTTTTTTTTTTTTAATAAAAATGTAGATACACATTCGAGTTAAAAAAAACAGTTTTATTCACATTTACATAACTATAAAGCAGTCCGGCTGAGTGGCCGCCGTTTTTATTTTATTAACTATAATTAAAATAACAGACTCTTAAATTGCGACAAATGAACAGCAATTTGTGAAAATAAGTATTCAATTATATTATTTATACACTTATGTATCTTATCCTTCCACATTTACGTACAAAAACCAATATCTAATGGTAATGTTTGATGTTATTATATATAATTTAAAAAATTTGGACATTTCATACGTTAATAAGATGACACTTAACACTCAAGTATAACCAGCTGTATAATACATACATATATAGACATATTTAACATTTTGGTGAGGAAGTGCTAAAAAATGAACGGCCAGAATGGCGAACAAACGCAAAAACTTGTAATTTTAGAGCTGGTTCGGCCAATAGAGGTATCCACCGCCCGCGCTTGTTTTAGCTTGAGAGCACATTGCAGAAGAACGCGAGTATGCGGGCTATGGATTATTATATTACCATAGAGAATAAGCCATGCCAAAACTTCTAATTAAAATGTATGATACCGAAATCATTATTTTTAGTGTATTGGAGTATATATACACAACTTATAATCTACAAAAAAAAATATAGCGTACCCAATCAATGCAAACGAGGATTTATATTAATACATTTTTAGTGTTAACCTACATTTACAATGATGTTTATTTGGAATAAAATAAAGATAGCACGCTATCCGCTTCATAATCGCTTCTCTTATCACGAAGAACACGTAGAGCTGACTGCGTCCCTCGAGCAACTTTTTATTATGGCATTCGTTGGTTGCAAACCCGTTTGACGGTTTTAGTGTTATGCGCTATGTTGCACCGAGCTTACGGGAACTGGGAGTCTGTGCGACAACGGGCAACGTGATCCTTGTCTAATTAACTGACAGTATATGATGAATGTTCTTCAGAAAAATAAAGCTTAATGCTAAGTTAAGCTTAAGCTAATAAGCCCGGCGTTGAGTACCGCCATTCAACAAACAATGCCTCGAAAAATTCGGCGGAAAGTAAAGAACAGAATGTCTTAATTCTACGTTTCCTCTGCCTATTCCGCTTTATACGGGATACAGCGTGATGCTGATTTGATTTGATTTAGTCCTCTTGAAGAAGCCTAATCGATGACATGAACACCCAAACTTAAATTTAATATTCTATACTAGTAACAAAGGCCAGTCGTAGCGCAGGAACATAAAGTGTGACTGTAAAATCGACTGGTTGTGGTCGATCCCCACTCGAGGAGATGAAATATTTATTTTAATTTATATTTCCATTTCCTCGCTCTGGTGTCGAGGAAAACGTGACGTTGAGTTCTGCCACTCTACACACAATTTCCCAGAATTCGGCGAAAAGTGGGGAACGGAGTGTCGTAACACTAGGTTCCCTCTGCCTACCCTGCTGTGTGCGGGATACGGCGTGAAGCTGATTACTACAACAGATTGTTTTTTACATAAACAATGCTATATTTCCAAATACAAATAAAATAAGTATGATCAATATAGACGACGTTAAAATGTTACTAATTTACTAAGTGGTTAATATTATAAACCAGATTATTAGATTGTTTTGTTTAATGAGTAAATAAATAAATAAATGACCACTTAAATTAATGGTAATTAATTTGGTATTTTCTAATATAAATACGTTTAAACATTTTTTCATTCATTATTTATTATTATTGCAAAAATACAATATGGCGGAAGTGACATGAGGCCGTCGTTATTTTTTTTTATAGTGTGTAGCTAAAATTCGTAAATAAATTAAAAAATATATGTGGACATAGAACATAATAAACGTATTAAAATTCATAGTATTATGTATGTACTTACATATTATGTATGTAGCTTTTTTTATTATTTAGCTAAATTAGCAGGCTCTAATATCCTCCCATGGGAAATATTTTGAAACTCGAGTGCAGTTACAAAGTATAAATTCTTAGAGATCCGTTTTTAAATCATACCTTAAAGCTAAAGTATAAAAAATATGAATTCCAATACAAATAAAGATAAATTTATCAATATTTATATACGATTTATCAGTAATGTTGAGGAAATTTGAAGTTTCTATATCACAAGGACAGCAAATATGTATTTAATAAACAAACTTTCATATCTTAGCATGAATATTGTATCATTTCATGTGGTTTTGGTTTAGGCCCTTGGCCAGAGAGTTTTAAAACTTAAAATAACCTTAAAAATTTAAATCCTTTTTCAAGGGATCATTACAAAAAGTAGATTTTTTCTATAAAAAATTAACGAAGGAAAGAATTGGATTTTTTTAGTTCCATATCGCATATATAATATATAATAATTCTCTATAATTTAAATATTTAAATATGCGGAATACTTAGAAACATCAGGCTACGCATTATATACTTATAATCTGAGACAGTGTCAAATGTCGGTCACGTAATGCTTACCTCTAAAGTTATGACGTCCAGTAACACTACACATATGTATGGCTCACATTTATGCTAGAGTAGGAAAAGAGAATTAAATTTAATTAAAAAGTTTGTATAAATACAATATTAGTTTTTTTTTCAGCTTCACGTTGTATCCCGCATATATAGCAGGATAGACAACCCCATCTCCACTTTTCGCCGAATTCTGGAAGCATTGCGAGTTGAGTGGCGGAACTCAACGCCGATTATATAATTTTGTATGTAAATAGAATATAGTATCTAAATGTATATATTTATATACAGGTCTTTGTTATGAGGCAGAGCTAGTCCTTGAGTAAATCAGACTATTTGACTCGAAAGCTATATCATTGACTTCGGTTACCGCGAGTCAATTAATATGCCTTTCAATTTGGGCTGACGGTTAGTCTCTTAACTACCTATAGGTATTTGTTGTGTTTGTAGATAATTTGTTACAATATAATGTAGTTCGTGGTTAAGTGTTAAAAACGTCAGGTTTCCGAAAATTTATAATACTAAATATATGCTAATTTTGTATTTAACAGGTTTAATTTGTAAATGTGTAATAATCGTGGAAATCAAGTTTTTGATTTCTAATAATTTTTAATCAATTTTAAATCAGGAACGGAGTGTCTTAACACAAGGTTCCCTCTGCCTACCCTGCTGTGTGCGGAATACAGCGTGAAGCTGATTTAATTTAATTTAATTTTAATAATTTTTAATATTAGGCTCTTAATAATAAAGCATGGACAAAGTGGAAATCGAAAAATAAATCGTACTACTTTTAAACACTTAATCCTTTTAGAACATTCATTGTACTTAGTCATAATAATAATAATATTTTTTATTATTTATTTGTTAAAAATAAGCTAAAATAATTTACATATTTTAGTTAACATTTATGAAATAAGAAGTCATAAAGTATATCATAAAAATAATAATTTTGGGCTCTTAAGTAATAATAACAAAACAAAACCTTGCTAAGTCGTAAACTTAGCCAGGTACAAGTAGTTTAATTTGAAAACCTTCTTTAAAACTTTATTATTAGTCGTAAACGGAGTTTCACGAAGTATCACAGAAATCTTTTCTAAGTTCTTTATCTAAGACAAAAAGAAATAGCGTACTTTCATACTTATAAAGAAATTATGTATTTAACTATATAATAATTCAAAGGAGGTTGTCGTAATATACAATTAAGACCAGTTTTAGTATGTAAAGGAGATATTAGGAAGAGTCATCATTTATTAGATATTTAAAAATGTGGAAAATTGGAAAAGATGATTTTCAACTATCAATAAAGCAAAACGGAAGATTTAGAAGAAGATTTAGAGACGACGAGAAGATTCGAATAGTTTGTTTTCTTTATATTTTACACAGTCCCTTTACTGCGGTAGAGTTTTAGTAATACGCCAATATTACCGACGTACGCATTACAGGCCAAAATTAAAAGAGATGTTCTTAAAATGACTTTACATTACATATAAAATACATTACATATAAAATAAATCTTCACGTTGTATCCAGCATATTGCAGGATAGGTAGAGGGGTTTTACGATACTCTGTTTTCCACATTTCGCCGCTGGGCTTTTGCCTTGATGCCATAGCGAAGAAATGAAAATAATAATAAATACTAGTTCACTCCCTCGAGTGGAGATCGAACCCACAACCGTCATGTTACAGTCACAAACCTCTGCGCCACTATGGCATGTATATAATATCCTACGAATAATACGAAATATTTTATTACTATCCTAAATAATTTAATTCGTTTGGCTTAGAACTTGACAGAGTTATTATTATACGGTGTTACAACACAAAATACATAGAAGGACAATGGAGGTGACAGTGTGGCTCACGTTTGTTGTTACGACCTACGTTAATGTGCAGTAAAATATTATAATATTTTATATGATAGCGTACTCGCATACCTGTGCTATTCTAAATTATTTACGTGTACAGTATACTGTACTCCAGAATTCGGCGGAAAGTGGGAAACGGATACTGCATTTCCCACTTTTGCTAGTACACTAGGTTCCCTCTGCCTACCCTGCTGTGCTAGGATACTACGTGAAACTGATTTAATTTTAACTTTTTAAGTGTAAGATATGTTTCGTTATTTCATGTATGGACATATTTTAGTAAATTCTTACCACAATTTGTATTTTATAAATAAATTATGTAGAAAAGTAAAAGAAGTAGTAGTACCTAGTATCATAATAAAACTAACGTTTACAAGGAGATAAAATATTAAATTAAAAAAAAAATTAAACAGCAAAAAAACCTAACCCAATACAGCCATGTCACGTAAACATTTCTAAATATAGTTAGGTACTTGTCAATACAAAAATTATTTTTCAGCCATGTTTGTCGCGTATGCGGGTGCGGACGTTGCTTATCACCGTGTACGGCTATATATATGCAGAATGTAACAATGTGCTGTCGATAAACGATTTTACTGCTCCAAATACTTATGCAATGAAGCTGACAGTCGCGAAGCCGTACAGTGAAAACCCACTCATAAAGTAGCTGCCATTCATAAAATGTATATATAATCTTATTACATCATTTTGCTAGAACGTTATTTAATATACAATCTTACTCTCGTCGGTGCACCTATGTTATTTAGCATGGGAAGGAGGTACCTTCGAAACCTACATAAGAACTATCAGCTTCACGCTGTTTCCCGCACACTGCAGGGTAGGCAGAGGGACCCTAAGTTAAGACACTCCGTTCCCCACTTTCTGCCGAATTCTGGAGGCGTTGTGTGTTGAGTGGCAGAACTCAACGCCGCGCTTGTCTTTGACACCAGAGCGAAGAAATGGAAATATAAATTTAAGTAAATATTTCTTCTCCTCGAGTGGGGATAGAACCCACAACCAGTCAGTTTTACAGTCACACTTTGTGCCCCTGCGCCAGACTGGTGTCAGAACATATATTCATATAGATAGAACATAAATATTCATATAGATATTTTGCATAAGGTTACGTAGATTGATATATTTTCACAAGCTTATAAATTACTATAAATGTTAGATGTTTTTAATTTATTCTTAGAAATGAAGTTAAATACTTAAATAGTAATAATTCAAGAAAACATAGAATATCAATAATAAAGCTGCAGATTGTAAATGAATATTAATGAATACTTTGATAAAGAGTGAATGGTGCTATAATTTTAAGTTATTAGTCCTATTATTCTATTAAGCAAAATATGTTTTAATAAATAAGTAGATATTATTAACAAATGGCAAACAACAATAAGAGAAATTAGCAATTTTTCATTTTCGATGTTGTTCCTAGGGAACGTCTGTTGATTTATTGCAAAATTAATTATTACATTGTTCAGGAGCCTACTCTATCTCTAGAAAAACCGAAAGATTTCTTAAAATAAACATATTACGTTATTATTTATCTATATTCTATAGTAACATATATATTTATCGTCGTCATAACCAAAATATTTTATTTTAACGCTTATCTTTAGATATTTAATTAACGAACGTATTCCTTATCTTTTAACGACTTGACTAGTCAAAGGAAATCAGAGATGTGTTTGAGAAATACGTGAAACTCTTTCACAATTTGCATAATATTTACATATATATATACATAGATACATGTGTTTACTTATAAGATAAAGTTTTAGGTATAAATATTTTCAAGGAAAATGTGTATTTACTATAAATAAATTGAGAGTATATTACAATAATATTATATTAATAATAAAACGAGTTATATTTTGGTCGTAGTAGCGCAGTAACACAAGCGTGTGGTTGTAAACGTGACCGTTGGTTCGAATAAATCGGAGGAATGAATTTAGGGGCCAGTTGTAGCGCAGGGGCACAAGGTGTGACTGTAAACTTGACTGGTTGTGGGTTCGATCCCCACTCGAGGAGATGAAATATTAACTTAAATTTATATTTCCATTTCTTCGCTTTGGTGTTGAGGCAAAGCGCGGCGTTGAATTCTGCCACTCAACACGCTATGCCTAAAGTGAGGAACGGAGTGTATTAAGACTAAATTCCCTCTGCCTGCCCTGCTATGTGCGGGATACAGCGTGAAGCTGATTCATTTATTTTATTTAATCTATTATTATTTAGTAATATATATTTTAAGTATTTCGCTTTGGTAACAAGTCAAAGCGCAGCGTCACCACTCAACCAGCAATTCTTCAAAATCGGTGGAAAATCGGAAACGGAGTGCTTTAACACTAGGGTCCTTCTGCCTACCCAGTTGTGACTAGATGCGGGACACAAGGTAATGTTAAAAAAAAAATTGTACAGTCTAAGAAACGTTTATAGCAATAAGGCTAAATCAAAACAAAACAAGTTGCTCCCATCACTAGTAAAGCCTGATATAGCCGTGTAAATTATTTCGAAGACGTAAACAGATAGTAATGCAAATGATTGTGAAGTTACATTAAGTAAAGGACAAAGAAGTGAAGGAGTA
Source organism: Heliconius erato x Heliconius himera (assembly GCA_013421005.1). Lineage (NCBI taxonomy): Eukaryota > Metazoa > Arthropoda > Insecta > Lepidoptera > Nymphalidae > Heliconius > Heliconius erato x Heliconius himera. The sequence continues at coordinate 81,623 of JAATLQ010038656.1, forward strand.
CTTTTAATTCCGCATCGGGCCCTTTTATGATGCACTTTTAAAGGGCACTCAGATCACCTCGAACACTGCCGGGTCCAGGTAGTAAACACGTGATGTGAGCGGCGTAGTGCTGTAGATGTAACGTGACCAATATTTTATCGGTTCAAAACGGGACATTGGATTTTTTTGTTAATTTGTGATATTTTAGGTATATTCTTAGTTAGACAATTTGGATGGTTTCGTTTTTTTAATGGGCTTCCATTTAAAAATAAATGTTTTTCCATTTGATTATCTTGAATATGTGTACAAAGTTTCATGATAATTGGTTGAGTAGTTTTCGCGTTAAAGCGTAACATACAAACTTACATTTACATTTATAATATTAGTATGATACCAATCCTATTTATACATTAAAAAATAGCCATTTATCAACAGTTCTATTTGTCTTGACCACAAAATGCTGACGTGTGAAAAGGTAAGATGAAATATTTGCCTAGAACAGTCGTGGTCTACGTACTTACATACAAAAACTAGTCAGATGTTAATAAAGGAAATGTAAAGGACGACAAGCAACTTTTACATATTGTGCGCAATAAAAATAAATAAGGCGATATCATATCTATAAATAAAAGGAATTCGTATACATACAAAAAAAGGAGCTTTTAAAATGTCATTATAAATTTTAATTGTAATTTCGTCTTGTAGCTGAAAATAAACCAGCTTCACGCTGTATCCCGCACACAGCAGGAAAGGCAGAGGGAAACTAGTGTTAAGACACACGTTTCCCACTTTCCGCCGAGTTCTGGAGGCATTGCGTGTTGAGTGACGGAACTCAACGCCCCGCTTTGCCTCGACACCAGAGCGAAGAAATGAAAATATAAATTTAAATAAATATTTCATCTCCTCGAGTGGGGATCGAACCCACAACCAGTCGGTTTTACAGTCACACTTTGTGCCCCTGCGCCACGACTGGCCTTATAGGTGATAAATATGATAATAACCGTTTATGTACATATATGGAGATTCTAGGAACGGTATGTATTAAAACGCTTACAGCCGGCAGAACTGGCTGACTATTCTAGTTATTAAAGACATTTCTAGTGTAGCTATTTTTTCTTTTAAAATTAAGAACTATTATTATAGGTACTAATTGGTAAAATATATATTTTTTTAGCTTAGATATGTATATGTAAAGATTGAAGAAGAATGTTTGTTTATTGTTTCTCAGTAAATAAGACAAAGTTATGTTTATACTAAAAATATAAAAAATCAAATAAATCAGCTTCAAGCTGTATTCCGCATACAGCAGTGTAGGCAGAGGAAACCTAGTGTTAAGACACTCTGTTCCCCTCACCGCCCAATTCCGGATTCATTGCGTTTTATGTGCCGTTACTCAACGCCGCGCTTTGCCTCAAAACTAGAGCTAAAAAACGAAAATATAAATTTAAGCAAATATTTCATCTCCTCGAGTGGGAATCGAACCCACAACCAGTCGGTTTACAGTCACACTTTGTGCCCCTGACTTTGTGTTTACTCGTATACTTGATAGCTCATCTACCTTTACTCTTCAATTTCTTATGAATAAAGCATTTTATTATCTTATTATTAAATTGTGGACGAGAAATTTGCATTATAACGCAATCTCCATACAAATAAACGCTTTTCAGTATTATAATACTTTGTGTGAATAGATACTTGATAATTGATATGTAAACACATTCGCTTCGTTACGGCAATTGTTTGTTGCATAATGTTGTTGTTGTTGTTGTTAGCTTCACGCTGTATCCCGCACATAGCAACCCTGCTATGGCAGGCAGAGTGAACCTGGGAACCTAGTGTTAAGATAATCCGTTCCCATTAACAATCTTCTGTTTCCAACTTTCCGCTGAATTGTGGAGACGTGATGAGTGGCGGAGTTTAACGCCGCGGTTTGTCTCGTTATCAGAGCGAAGAAAATGCAAATATTAAATATTTCATTCCGTCGTGTGAGAATCTAAGGTTACCTCTCTTACAAAGAAGGTAATATACAAAAATTATTATATAAAATCGATTTGTGTCAATATAATTCAATCATAACATAAAGTCTAATATTTATTATAATATAAGACATTCAACTTATAAAACAGACATTTTTTTTCTTGTTGTGCATAAATAAGCCCGTATTGCGTTTTACTTAATGCAAAAGTACCTACTACCTACTAGTGCACTGGTTCCCAACCAGTGGTCCGCAGAAGCCTAAATATGGTCCGCGAACGGTTTTAATTTTATGACTGGGGATGGTGAGGCGAAGTTTTTGTTCTATTATCACAGTTAATTTTTATTAAATCTACATGCATAATGGTCCCTGCTATCAAGAATTATGTAAAAGTGGTCCTTGATCAAGAAAAAGTTGGGAACCCCTGTGCTAGTGAGTAAAACAAAACTCGAGTTTACGTGTTCCACAACAATTACACGAACACGCATAGGCACAGTCATCATCGTTTCGTCATAATTTGACTAAATCAACAACGGTCGTGGATTGAATTGCGTCTTTATACGGTTTTGTTGTTTGTATATTGAACGCAACACGTACAATATTCGCGTTTATCTACCGGGTGGTCACGTATAGAGTTTTAGTGGGAAAATCACTAGGTTGCTTTAAATATTTTGTTTCTTTCTTAAAATCAAATTAGCTTCACGCTGTATCCCGCATACGCCAGAGTAGGCAGAGGGAATCTAGTGTTAAAACACTCCTTTCCCCACTTTCTGCCAGATTCTGGAGGCATTACGTGTTGAGTGGCAGAAGTCAACGCCGCGCTTGTCCTCGACACCAGAGCGAAGAAATGGAAATATAAATTTAAGTAAATATCTCCTCGAGTGGGGATCGAACCCACAACCAGTCGGTTTTACAGTCACACTTTGTACCCCTGCGCAACGACTGGTCCTTGTTTATTTCTTCTCTACGTATTTATAAATGTTGATGTAATTGTGATGCCGTCGTGGTACAAGCGTGTGACTGTAAACGCGACGGATGTTGGTTCGATTCCTACTTAGAGATATAAGTTATTATTTATGAATATTTTCATTTCTTTGCTTTGGTAACAAGAAAAAGCACGACGTTGAGTTCCGTCACACAACCACGTGATGACTCAAAAATTCGGTGAAAAGTGGACGGATTATCTTAACACTATAACTGCCTACTCTGCTAAAAATCACGTAATTGCTTGTAAATACCTAACAAATTAATATTTTCACACCTTTTAAGAATAACATTTAGTATTATACAAAACCTGAGTAATTAAAATGATAAATTCTCTTAATATCTGTATATATAAAGTAAACAAAATAACAGAAGGTATTTCAATGAATAAATTATGACAGTATTACAATCAGCTTAACTAGAACTTAAGGACACATTAAAACGTTATCGTTGGTTAAGTTACTTATTCAAATACGTAGCTTTAACTTATTTAGGACAAGGCTGTCAGCTTTTAAAGTTTCATTCACTATACTATAAATATATTAGTGGGTAAGCCATCACCACAATTAAACAAAACGGAAATGAATTTGTTATCGACTTCCTTTATTCGATTTTTAGGATTCCGTACGTACCTTTTAAGGAAAAAAGGAACCGTTATAAGATCACTTTGTTGTCTGTCCGTCTCTCTGTCTGTCTGTTAAGAGCCGTTATCTCATGAACGCTTGGAGATATCGAATTGAAATTTAAACTATTTACTTAGATCCATAGTCTTAGGAATTCTTGAAAAATATATTTCTACATTTACTTAAAAAAAAAGATATGGCCGTTTATATCGCAAAAAAACGCGTTTTTCGATACTCCAAAGGAAGTCAAAATTAATAGGGCATAGCTAGCATCTACAGGTAGTACTAGTTCAGGAAAAAATCTGAAAACTATACATTTGTGGTTAAATCTTAAAAAAATAATAAACATAAAAGGGGGAAAAAAATCGTATTAAAGCCGCTAGTTCAAGTGAGGTGTCAAATTAAGGGCTCTGGCTAAGCTAAGCTTGAATTTCAGAGAAAACTCAAGACCTCCAATTTTGGTACGGAATCGTCGGTAGCTTGGTGGTCGTCGACTTGTTTCTTTTTTTAATTTACTTAGGAGCTAGCTTTCTGTTTTTTTTTTAATTTACTTAGGAGCTAAGTAATCAGAATCAAATCCAAAGAAAATATTTGTCATATTTGTAATATTAATGTAGCGTAAATAAAATTTTATTTAACGTACATTTTTTATTTTATTATTTTATTTTATTTCTGCTAATACAATAGGGTCGTTACTGCTAATACTATAGTATAGTATTGAATACTATAGTATTGAATTGTTTGGAACCGTTTGTATAGCTATATAATTAAGTTTCAAATAAATCGTAGTTATACTATAACATTCTTACATATAAAATAAAATTAAATAATTTTCTACACGTCTCTTGAAAAAAAAGTTCTATTATTGTACTGAACCCCTTACCAATCTGAAACTAATTAGAATTTTTTAATTGCAATATAATTTTATCCCATTTTAACATTTATATTACGATAATAATATAATATATTAATATAATGGAATTAAAGCATTAAGGATAATCCATATATACATATATTTTTATTAATCAGCACGCGGTTTTCCTTTGTAAACAACTGATTACTACTTCTCATTAACCTATTTTTATTATTATATATATCGATAGGATGTTTTTAAGTTGCCAATACCTATACCTAAATGATAAATTAAATTTTAATCCACTTTTTGTTCTTATTAATTAATATAAAATGTTAAAATATAAAATCTTATGAATGTAATAGCTAACGCTGATTCGCGCATATAGTAGGTTAGGCAGAGGGAATTTGGGAACCCAATGTTAAGACAGTTCCATTCGCCTGTTTCAACCAAATTCTGGAGGCCGAACCTGTTTCGTTTACACGCTTGTGCCTCTGCGCTATGATTGCCATTTATTTTTAATAAATAAAAGCGATTAAAAGATACTTTATCATAGTAAATAGCGTTACATACATAACATATGAGTTTAGTTCTAATTAAATAAAAAATCTATTTCTTAGAATTTCTATTTATTGACTTTATTTATAAATCAAAATAAGAGATTTAGTTTTTGTACATTCAGACAGATTACATTGTATTAATTATTAAAAAATCTTCTAATATTCTTGGGAAGTCTTCTTTGTCGATGTATTGGCTAAAAATGGAACGTAGAGGGACAGGATTACTCCTGTGTTTCTAGAATATTGTCCAAGAGCTTTAGCTAATCTTCTTACGTCTTATCGCGCTACGACGAAATTCCATACGGTTGCTACAATTTCTTTTGTTATTTTTTTTTTATATTATTTGATTATTATAGCAAAGAGTGATATTGTTATTTGCTTAATATTGTAGTATATTTAAATGCAGTATATGTATTATAAAATGTAAGAGTTAATTACACATATCTTTGTTTTACATATCTATTTAAAGCCACTCGTGGCGCAGGGGCAAAAGCGTGTAGACGCGACAGGTTTTGGATTCGATTCCAACTTGAGGACATGAACGCTCTGGTGTTAAGTTCCTCGACCTCCTGATGCTGAGTTCTTCCACTCAACGCACAATGCTGCCATAATTGAGCGGAAAATGGGGAGCGGAGTGTGTTAACACTGGCTCCTTCTGCCGACACTGCTACATGCGTGCTACAACGATACGCTGACAAAAAAGGCTACATAAATATTCTTGCTTGCAAATTTATTCAAAAACAGCTTCAATCTATTTTATATACAGATATGTGTTGCAAAAAAGTCGTCTAGTTACAGAAAAAAGATATACTTTATATATGCTCCAACGCATACTAATTACACTAGAATTTTCCACTTCACACAGCTGTCTATTCCAATAATCTGCATATTGTACGTACATTTGTCGGTCCATCGCAATTTACTTGTATATATAGATAGATAGATATAATAATATATCCTGTTATCCTTCTCTAAATGTTAATTATTCAGTAGGTGAGAGGAGGACAGAAAAAAGTTCGGTATTCGAGCCTATATAGGTTCCGTACGTAACCAATTCCTATATCGTTGATCACACGAGGAAACTGGCAACCGGTTTGTGTCGACCGACGTCTTGTCGCCAAACGCGCACGCATGTTTAATGGACCCCTACAAAGTTAGTATGACGTAACGCGGTGACTATTAGATGCAATTAGTATATAGATAGATAGATAAATATATAGACAGATAGATAGGGCACAGGATAGAGAAGTGGTTTTTAATTGTAACTTGCATTATAGTGTTTGTTAAAATTGGTTTATTAAGTTTTATATATCAATAATAATAGTGTTAATATAATTTGTTTTTATGGGTCTGTACCCAAAGGGTACAACGGAAATCTATTAATAACAGAGAGGAGTCTTAGTAAAGGGCCATTACTAAAACTCTTCTCTCTCTTTAGAACTTATCATTTTAACCGTGATAGTTAATTGAAATTTTCACAGATAATATATTTCTTTGCCACTGTAAAAACAAATACTAAAAAAGTGAATAAAATTAATATTTGAGGGGGCACCCATACAGCAAACATGATATTTTTGCCGTTTTCGTAAATTATGGTACGGACCGTTTGTGCACGACATCTACTCACACTTGGCCGGCTTTTAATTTATAGGTATAAGAGTTATATTTAAAAATGCATCGATGCACTGATGTGGCGATACAAAGGCAAAAGTGAGTCTACATTAAGCAATTATCGATTCCAAATCAATATAACTTATATTGATTGATATTAAAAATATGATGAGATATTGAGAATTAATTTCATTACAATTAAAAATTATTTACGCATAAAATTATTGATTATTATATATATAGTTCAGTATTTTTGTATTACATCTTATATAGAGATTCTATACGGCATTGATATATTATATAATCATAATAAAACCGCAGGGCTCGTGACATTATGGTCAGTGATGCTGGCTAATATAGTTGTAGTAGTAGTAGTAATTTTTTTTCAGTATCACGCTGTATCTCGCATACAGCAGGTAGAGAGAGTCTAGGATAAAGACACTCTGCTCTACACTTTTCACTAAATTCAGGAGGCATTGCGTGTTGAGAGGAACTCAACGCAAATAACTGAAAATATTAAATATTTCACTTCCTCGAGTGGGAATCGAACCCACAACCTGTCACGCTTACAGTCACACGCTTGTGCCACGACTGGCCTCGCTAAGAGTTAAGGAGATACTTATAGATAGATAGATATATTGCCAATACAACAAACTTTAAATGGAACTAACGCTAAACAAACCTGTTTCATTAGAACAAAACAAACGATCAATCATCACCGAAATGTATTTTTTGTGGGGTCCCTCGAAATGCGAGGTTACATAATTTAAAACAAAAGGGTCCCTCAAAAAAAAGTGTGCCTGCAGAATGGGTCTAAAACAAAACTTCACGTTACCAAGGACCAAGGACCAAGGACCAAGGACCAAGTTATGTTGGTAAAGCTAAGCCCGTAGTGGGCTATTCAAGCCGTCACATAAATCGCGTGTGGTTCGGAAACAATAAGGTTCGAAGACCATAGAACTGTTATTGCGTTGCAATATGTGAAATATTACCTGATGCTATATGAGGTAATATTGGTTTTTTTATATTTTACGTGGTTTGTTTTAATGTTTTTTTTAATAACTTTATTTTTTTACAGCTTCATGCTATATCCGTTCCCCACTTTCTGCCGAATTCTAGCGGATTCTGGAGGAGGAGGTTTCTGACGCGCGGAATTAAACATTATTTAAATTTTATTTTATTATATGTATCGTTCATATTTTATTTAAAGTTAATATAGAAAAATGCAATGGAAATAAGTGTTTATAGTTTTTTCTAGGTAAGTAGGTATGGTATGTTATTATACTTATAAATGACTTAAATAAATACATAATTAATAAATCATCGCAGTAGTGATGGAAAGTCAGTCTAAGATTGGCCAAATGTGTTTTTGATTTTTTTTCCAGCGAAATAGTTGGCCAGCGGCTATTGCATAACCACCAGGCGGCCCAGACATTCTATACAATCTCTAAATTGCTAACGAAACTTCGACAATTGTCTTTAGAAATATTTGCTGCTATCCGAATTAATATACTACTTTGTTTCAAAGAGCATTGTTTTGTTATTTTAAAAATTTTAAGAATTTTTATATATTATTATAGGCCAGTCGTGGTGCAGCGGCACGAGGTGTGACTGTAAAACCCACTGGTTGTGGGTTCGATCCACACTCGAGGAGATGAAATATTTACTTAAATTTATATTTCCATTTCGTCGCTCTGGTGTCGAGGCAAAGCGCGGCGTTGAGTTCTGCCACTCAAGTAGTAGAAAGTGGGAAATAGAGTGTCTTAACACTGGGTTCCCTCTCCCTGCTGTGTGCGGGATACAGCGAGAAGCTGATAATAAAAATATATTATTATATTTCCCCTTTTGATTACAATTTACAACTATTTGTATAGTAGGTATAAAATGATATGGTATAAATATTGTTTCGTTGTGGACTACACAACGAAACAACATTTATTTAGATAATAAATTAATGCTATAGTAAATCATACCCAATCTATTTTAACCACAAGTAAGATATTGTTGTTAGATACCAATTGTAGCGCAAGTGTGTGCTGCGCCACGATTAGCCACGACGGGTTGTGGGTTCAATCCCCACTCTAGAAAATGGAAATATTTAATATTAGCGTTTCTTCGCTCTGGTGTCGTAGCAAAGCGTGTCGTTGAATTCCGTAACTCAACACGTAATGCCTACAGAATTAAAAAAAAAAACGAATAAAGATATATATATAAAATAAGGAACGGGGTGCTATAGCGTTAGGTTCCCTCTGCCTACCTTATTGCGTACGGAATACAGCGTGAAGCTGTAGAAGAAAAACGATATTGTTATTTCAGCTTTGAAATTCCGTATACCGCATGCACTTATGTGGAATTTGATTTCGAAAGTTTTTGCGTCTAAATATGGTATCTCATACTTTTTCAAGTTATCTCCAAAGTGTTTTACTTTTGTAAAGATAAACAATAATAATTTTGGGGGATAAATAGAGAGCTTATCGTCGACACCATTCATTAATTACTCTTATCATCTCAAAGTAGGTTGCGACTGTGATAGCGTGTTTTTATTACTTTTATTTTCGTTGGTTAAATTTAGATGTATGTATTGATTAGTAACGAAAAACATAAATTAAACTGATAAAATATCTATGTTAGGCCTGTCGTGGCGCTGAGGCACAAGAATGTGAGTGTATCTCGATAGGTTGGGGGTTCGATTCTCACTCGAAGAAAATGAAATATTTAATATTTTCATTTTTTCACTGTGGTGTCGAGGCAAAGCGCGGCGTTGAGTTCCGCCACTCAACATGCTTATCCACCAGGGTTCGCCGGGAAGTGGGGAGAGGAGTGTCTTAAAACTAAGCTCTCTCTGCCTTTCCTGCTAAGTGCGGGATACAGCGTGAAGCTGAAAAAAAACGATTCACGTAAATGGCCAATATGTTTTTGTTCCTTTTTTTCGGTTTTATCATGCATTACAAAACATCTCTAAATACCTGACTGTTACAAAACGACGGGCCTCAATTACAAATTTTGACATTCAACAAAAGCAACTAACTTTATACAATTACACATATACCTACTTATAATAGACATAATACAGTTGTTAATTACGCAAAAACTATAATTATTATTTACAACATACAATATATACGTGTAATTGGATTCTGAAACTTTTATATTAGATATGTCGAAAGTGAGAGTGCAACACAGTGTATTGGCATCAGAGGATCATTGCAAATACGCACCGAGGCCTCTTTAATAGCCTTATCACCCCGACCCCACATTGTCCGGCGATAACACCCGCTGACCTTTTGTGCTTAAATTATAACTATTCGTTAGCGGTGGCCTCGATTATACTATTAAAATTAATACAGTTACAATACACTTAATTATAAATATTAAAATTAATACATTTAATTATTAAAGTTTAAGGAAGTAGGTAAACTGAATTTTTAGTTGTTATATAAAGTAAAATTTGGCTTCACGCTGTATCCCACAAAGCAAGATAGGCAGAAGGATTAGTGTGAAGTCACTCCGTTCCCTATTTTCCGCTGAATGAATGAAGGCATTCTTTAGACACTAGAGCGAAGAAATGAATTAAATATTTCATTTCCTCGAGTGGGGGTCGAACCCACAACCAGTCACTGACTACTACCGGCCGTATAACAAATGATATATTAAATGCAACTGATAATAATAATAAAGAGTGATCACGTTTTTGTCCTAATAAGCTACAAAAGTAAAATAAAATGTATTTATAAAATTATAATGAATTTATTAGATTTCTTAGGTTAAAGTATGAAACAATAAAACATTTAGATACAATATATAAAGATTATTCGAGTAGATAGGCACGTTTATGTTTTTTTTGTAAGATTTTTAAAAACATTATAGTACATATACATTTCCTTTGTTATATATTTATTTAATTTAAATAGAAACGAAATCAATACCAACACCGAATCTATTAATTACTTATGTAATTGGGTTTCTAGGTTACTCCGCTTAAATTTCGGTTGAATTTAAACAGAAAATTTAAATTAATTTCAATACAAACACAATCGACACTCTTCTCGGCGCGACTGGTTCAAAAGTTAATTAAAACGGTGACCACGTGTGTGAGTGCTCATTAATATTTCTATAGGCTATGTAATTAATACATAATATAAATGATTACTTCATTGGATAAATCAATTTATGCAATATTTATATGATATGTTAAAAATTATATAAATAAATTAAAATGAATTAGCTTCACGCTGTATCCCGCACACAGCAGGGTAGGCAGAGGGAACCTAGTGTTAAGACACTCCGTTCCCCACTTTCCGCTGAATTCTGGAGGCGTTGCGTGTTGAGTGGCAGAACTCAATGCCGCGCTTAGCCTCGACACCAGAGCGAAGAAATTGAAATATAAATTTAAGTAAATATTTCATCTCCTCGATTGGGGATCGAACCCACAATCAGTCGGTTTTGCAGTCACATTTCGTGCCGTTGCGCCACGACTGGCCTCTTATAATAATATTTCTATAGGCTATATAACTAATACATAATAAGTGATTACTTCATTGGATAAATCAATTTATGCAATATTTATATGCTATGTTAAAATTATATAAATATGTATAAAATTTTAGTTATTCAACCTTCGTCGTTAGTATTTGTGTTTAGTTTAGATATTCGCAATATTAAATATAGGTATATGGAACGTGAGGTTGGAATAATTATAATTTTTATTTAATTTAAATTTTGTTTAATAGATTAAAATACAAATTTAATTTAAATTCGTTTTACAATTCTACGTGATAAAATATAATATATATGAATTTACTGTGAGGTAGGTATAAGTCTAGGCTTAAAGTGCTGGAGGTATATCCAAATACAATATAGCAAATATTGTATTTACGTAAAGAAATAATATTGACTCAGCACTAGTTTGTGCGTCGTCTCTACAATCTGCGTGTTTGTGTATAATTAAAAATCTAAAAACTTTTAAAAATGATTTAGTTTATAATATAATATCATATATTATAAATAACTATTAAAATCTGTGATAGTAGATAGTATTAAAATGGGACAGTGACGTATCAATGTTCTTTTACGTTCTCGGTACGTAGTTTATTATCTTAAATTTTTCCATTTTTGTATGGTTTTTGCATTTTTGTATGGTGCTATATTTCTACTTCTTCTACATTCAATTACACCATAAAAATGTGTAGAAACATTCAAAATTAGCATATAATACATTTGTTTATAGCTAATATGTTTATTTAAAAGCCGTATAGTCCCTTGTCGTAGATCTAGACCCGCAATTATAAACCGCTCTCAACTCTAAGATCGATCTTGATACGCCGTTTTCATTCATAACTTATCTAGCTATGAATGAAAACAGCATCTCGAGATCGATTTCATACTTGAGAGCGATTTATAAATACGGGCCCTAGCGTGTAACAGTAAGTATGTCCACAATAAGTTATAAATAGGTGACTAAAAATACAATAGGCCAACGACATAGCCGTACTTACTAACATCCAGTTGTCCACAATTAGCTAATTGACCCCGCGGCCCTGCTTGGCGCCATCCGCCAGAGTCACGTGGTTATGTTGCCATCGTGGCCGTGGCCTTGGTTCCTGTCAATTAAGTATATTTTTGCACGGTTTTATTTAACTGGTAAACTGTTATAATTATATTTTTTTTGCTTTTTCAATATTCTCTCATGTTTATAAAAAATTGTTTAGGTTATTATATATCAGTCGTTCGTCTTAGTAATGGTTAGAAAAAAAATAATGATAAGAAAGAATAATATTGGTATAAAAAGAAGAAAAAAGCTTCATAGCTTAGAAGTTTGTCAAAATTAAAGAGCATTTTTGTTTATGAAAAAATATTAGTATTAACAGCCGGGGTCCATTTTAACTGTACAGTGCGTCTGGGGAAGATTTAATTAATTGAAAAATAGACTGATATATAGCGACTCATATAGGGACATTTTCCTTAACTTTAGCTTGAACTTTTTGTGTAATGGCTTTTTAGGTTATCAGGCTTAATATTTGTTAGTTCTGAGGTCTGGTGTCGGATATGACAAATATTTCGTCGATTGACGTAGAAATCACATCAAAAAGAACTAGCAAAGGCTTATAGTACTGACTACTTCTGATCGCATGGCTGTGTGGAAGGGCAAGGAGCTGCATGGTAGATACACAGGCCCCTAAGGAGTTTTGTCTTTCTGGAGCATAAAACACTGAGGCCTGCACTCTAATCCAAAAGTTAGTTATGTTTATATTTTTCCAAGTATTTTTTCATATTCATTTATATATTTAAAAATTGTAAAATTTATTTATCTTCGAGAAAAAAGAACACGAATACATCACAATAATAATCTTGGATGAAGGGTACCGGTGTACGTACGTATAATTGAACTCAATACGAAGATCTAACTCATGTCCTACTCTTCTTGAAGCAATATTATGAATAGCCCATTTAACAACGACAATTGACAACGATTGATCTTTTAATTCGGCCTCAACTGGACTCTTTCACGTACAGTTTTGCTTGTTGTGTGAGGTCAGAATGTCAGTATGAAAAAAAGTTTGGACTACATTTAAAATGAAATTACGTAAGAACGCTACATTGTAAGATCAAAACAAGTTGAGGCTATATGAGTAGATTTAAATTTTCGTTGTATAATTTATTTCTTAGAACATCGCGTGATGTGTCTGGGTCTTCATTAGCTTTAATATATCTTGCTATATATAACATTTAGCTACTTCAATAAAGGTTGAGGTCAGTCGTGGCGCGTGTGACTGTGAACGCAACAGATTTATTCGGGTTCGATTTGGATAGGGTTCGAATCCTACTCGAGGAAACGAATAATTTAATGTTTTCTAATTTCTTTGTCTTCGTGCGGTAACGAGGTTTCCAGAATTCAGCGGAAAGTGGGGGACGGAGTGTTCTAACACTGGATTCTCAAGTTTCAAGGGCAACCGTATATGCAAAGGTCTACCCTACTATGAGCGGGATACAGCGTGAAGATAAACTAAATATTTCAAAAAAGAATCTATTTAATGGCTGTATTTAAAAGTGATAGAACAACACGCAGCACAAACTCTAATAACGCCATACAATTTACATATTACTAACACAGTTATCTATATTTTCTCGAACACCGAACTCCATGAGAATACCCGCTCTGTCCGGGGTATGTCCAACAATTTGATATTTTGTGCAATCTCGTATGTAATTGTGCGTTACGTGATTGTTTTCGTAATCGTCGTACGCACGTTTCACCACTCGATTTTAATTTGACACGCGATATCCAATATTTATGAAATGTATCGATTTGTGTTTATTTATGAGATGTATTTGTTTAAATGTATCCAATAAATGAGGTCTACGTGGCATGGTTGTGGGTTCGATTTATTATTTACATTTTCTAGCTCTGGCAACGTGGCATTGAGTTTTGTCATTTTTCAACACACGATAACTCTGGCGGCGAAAAATGGCATATAAAAGGGTCTTAAAGGGACAGAGTGACTTAACATTACGTTCTCAGGTTCCCTCTGGCTAACCTGCTATGTGCGGGGTACAGTGTAAACCTAAAAATATATATTAATTATATATATGAAAATATCTATTAGTTTAGAGGCATTGAACTCCTAATCACATAGTCATACACCCTCAATCCTTACAATTTTTAAGTAGAAGAACATACAGTTTAATATTTTTAAATTATTTAATATAGCAACAAATTATTTAAAATTTTAAATAATTTAAAAACTGTAAAAATACACAAAAAAAAACTTACATTTATATACTAAGAACATATCTATTTCACAGCGATTATTCAAACACTATACAAAGTTAAGAGATTCAATCTACTCACAGAAAATAATAGTGAAAACAAGAGCATTGTGATACAGAACGTTAAGTAATATTGCTAAACTCCATTATAAAGAAATAACGAACTGAATTACTACTATAGAGTCGGCAGCGTGGCTTTTTGTTACGAATACGGAAGTGCTAAATTGCTTTAACCAACACCGTATAAATGTCTGTTGATACTTGCTACTAGCGTACTTTTAGTTGTGGCCTTTTATATATTTTTTATATTATATTATAATAAATTTATATTCCCATTTCTTCGCTCTGGTGTCGAGGCAAAGCGCGGCGTTGAGTTCTGCCACTCAACACGCAATCCCTCCAGAATTCGGCAGAAAGTGGGGAACGGAGTGTCTTAATATTAGGTTCCCTCTGCCTACCCTGCTGTGTGCGGGATACAGCGTGAAGCTAGTTTAATTTTTTTTTAATATATTCTAAGCTGTGATAGATTTGGATAAAAAAGAAAATTAAATTTAATTTGTCGTTAAAGTAATTAATATGAAATTTTCATATGAATAATATGCTGTAGAATTACTAGATTAGTAGGCCACGTTAATGTTTTTAATTATTTTTATTGCTATAATAGCTTATTTCTTAAACATAACTTCATAATGCTTAAAAAAAAATTAACATATTCTAGTATCAATCTAACTAATATTATAAACGTAAATGTAAGTTCGCTTTTAACACTAAAACTACTAGATCGATTATCATGAAACTTTGTACACAAGAAAAATATATTATTATTTTTATTTATATAACATAAAATTAAGTTAAAGCGAGCGAAGCCGCGTTTAAATCTAATATTTAATAATTATAAGCTTTAGGTACGTATGTAAGTACGTAGCGCTGCGCGGTTCATTGTACTGGTAAGCCATGCTTCGTTAGCTGGGTGTCTCGTCGAGCCAGTAAAAGTGCCAGGACTTGTTATTGTCCGTTGCAAAACTATAATATACTATGTGACACTCATTTACTTGCAATTTCTAGTGCGACCCGGCTGGTTTACTCTGTTGATTTAATATCCTACATTCAGTCCAGTTTACAAACTAAATTTTGATAATAATCGCTTAAGTTATTATTAATTTATAATAATAAATAAGCTTATCGGTCGACAGCTATTTGATCTTAAATTAATGTAAATATTTTAATAGTTCAACACTGATTTGTATTATTATGCATTTTGAGATTATATGTAATAATAACATAAATTTTATTATATATAATAAATTATATTTAGTTTTTGTTGCAAACGTATTGTACGATACAGTATTGATATTGACATTTCTCATCTTAAATTAGGTGACATTCTAAATGACGATCTCAAAGAGCTGTGGTAGAAACTGTGGGTTCGATCGCTAGCGCCTTTCACTGAGCGAACGGCGGAAGCGGCGTTATGTCATACACCGCAGTGGGCCATCGGCTGACCGAAATCGCCGACACACTTACCACGACCCACCAAAACAAGAGTTACGTCGACCACGCTATATGACAACATATTACATCATGGAATATACGGTCATTTATTATTACATATACATATATTTATTATTACATTATTATTACATATACATATGAAGTATAATGCAACGTGTTTTTTGGGTTCCGGATCTCAGAAGGTAAAAAGGGAACCCTTATAGGGTCACTTTGCTATTTGTCCAGGTTATTTATCTAGAGGCGATCTAGATCTAGAGAAGGTATCAAGCTGAAATTTATATCAAATATTCTATTGTCTTTTTCAAGGGAAGCCTCGGTGGTCGAGTCCGACTCGCACTTATCCTGTTTTTTTTTTAATATAAAGCCCATTTCAAATTGATTTTTTCTGTCCGAGTTTGTGTTGGTTATCTCTTTGACCCCCACATTAAAAACGGTACCGGCAACGTGTCACGCGATAAACTCAGTTATCAGTTATAAGTTAACCAAACATTATTCGTTTAAGGAAGTTTGGATCACGTCCCAATTTTAATAGATTGAGTTTTGAACTCTGAAGTATATTATTATAGCTGATTCAAAAACGTACTAGCTCGTTCTGCTCGAAGAGCAAATAACAATAGTTCACGTGGTAGGCATTTTTTTTTTTGTGTAAAATGAAACTTTTGTTTACTTCCTACTGATGAATTGTATAAGTTATTACGAGAGACGTCATTACGCGAAATATGATAGACTTGTATCGTATTACAAGACTTCAATTTTTTTTTTAGTTGCAGTTACATTGGGCCAGTAGTGGCGCAGGGGCACAATGTGACTGTAAGCGAGACAGATTGTGGGTTCAAATCCAACTCGAAGAAATTAAATATAAATTAAGTTGGTAATTAGTGATAGCGGTAAAGATAAATGATTCGGTTATATAAAGTGCATGTGTTCTGTAAAATATTGTGTTCTATCAAAAGCCAAGGAGGTTCTTGTTGTAAGTAAGTAACAAGGCAAAAAGCAAATTAGCAGTCATCTTTCCAAGTCATATAATACTAACCATACCAACGCCATTAGCCAATAATAAGTCATTTCAAATTGCAGCATACGTTATGCTTCTGTTTCACATTAACTACTTAGTTCACCCTTCATATAGGTATAATATCAGCTTCACCCTGTATCCCGCACATAGCAGCACAGGGAACCTAGTGTTAAGACACTCCAATCTCCACTTTTCCGTCGAATTCTGGAAGCATTGCGTGTTATATAACAAATCACCTTATTGTTGTTTTAAACTATTGAAACTTATTCAAATCAGGATAAAATAAGGTTATTAAATTAAAGTGCGTTTAACTTAACATAATTCTTATTCTCAGAGCTTTACGCTGTATCCCGCACATAGCATAGGGAACCTGGAAACTTAGTATTAAGACACTTCCTTTCCCCACTTTCCACCATATTCTGAAGGCGTTACGTATTGAGTCGCGGAACTCAATACCTCACTTTGCCTCAACACCAAGGTTAATAAATAAAAAAACCATAAATATTTAATTTCATCGTTTAGGAATCGAACCCACAACCTGTCATTTTTATTATTATGTTCCTCTATTTAAAAAATATTCAATTATGTGTACTTAACTACATTTAGGAGGATCTCGTGTCCATTTTATAGTGTAGGATGTAAGTTATAAAGCGAAAGTGAACAACAAAGCACTGAAAGGTCGGATGTATATGCTAAAACATAACCGGCGTGTATCATGACGTAAGTGACACCAATCTGCATCTCCACTTCGAAAGTAGATTAGCTAACGCCATTCTTCGGCGCATGTTCTTGTTATTAAAAATCAGATGACACGCTTGCTAAATATGTAAAGGTTATGTTGATTTTTATACGCTTCAGGTTCCTTTAGGGTTCCGTACGTCAAGAGGTGAAACGGAACCCGTTTAGGATCACTTTGTTGTCTGTCTATCGAGACCAATTATCTCAGGATATAGATTAAATAGATTGCGTAAAGGTATTAAGCTGAAATTAATATCTAATACTTAAAAGGATTTTTTTGTTAGAAAAATTTTAAGTTTGAGGTCAGGGGCACAAAATGTGACTGTAAAATTGACTGGTTGTCTTTTCGATCCCCTCTCAAGGAGATGATATAATTTATTTAAATTTATATTTCCATTTCTTCGCTGTGGTGTCGAGGCAAAGCGCGGCGTTGAGTTTCGCTACTCAACACGCAATGCCTCCAGAATTTGGCAGAAAGTGGAAAACGGAGTGTCTTAACACTAGGTTCCCTCTGTCTGCTTTGTGCGGGATACAGCGTAAAGCTAATTTATTGATTTTTATTTCGAAAAGTTTAAGATTTTCCAACCAAATAATTTTCTCAATTCTATAATAATATGTATATAGCGCTGGGAAATCGCAATACGTATTAGTACTTCAATTTGCTTTATAACATTTATCGGATATCATGCTGTTTCATTAAAGATTGACAACTGAATACAAAGTGAAGTCAGCGTTCTTGAAAGCAGCCCTCAATTAACTGTCCATCAAGAGTCTAATGTGTAAAGGGTCCTAAGATAAGTATTACAATAATTGAATTGGAAGAATTTCGTTTTGCCAAAGAATTCATTTTTTATTATTTAAAATTGTATAATATTTTTATGTTAACATAAACTAATAGTAAAATAACTAGACTCATCTCAATACTAAACCTTGTTAAGGATATTGAGTTAAGTGTTGTTTTATTCGTAGCGCAGCGGCACGAAGTGTGACTGTAAAACTGACTGGTTGTGGGTTCGATCCCCACTCGAAGAGATGAAATATTTACTTAAATTTATATTTCCATTTCTTCGCTTTGGTGTCGAGGCTAAGCGCGGCGTTGAGTTCTGCCACTCAACACGCTATGTCTCCAGAATTCGGCAAAAAGTGGGGAACGGAGTGTCTTAACACTAGGATCCCTCTGCCTATCTTGTTGTGTGCGGGATACAGCGTGAAGCAGATTTGATTTGATTTGTTGTTATATTTTATTAGTAGCAGTTCCTTATTTCTTAAGCTTTATATGAAGTGACATGCGTTACAATAAATATATTTTAGACAACTTAAAAAAAATAGTTATTTAAATACACAGCCCAAGTGATTCACATTGAAAAACTCATTTAAACCATAGATAGACTTTTTGTTTTTAGTAATAATAGAAAAATGGAGTAAAAAGTTAAAATAGCTTTGCCCGGTGGAGCGAGGCGGTTGAAATTGGTCCACGTCACCGAACAACAGATATCATCCCCATCTTAAGACGATATCTAATGTCACGGTTTGACTTCTGTGTTTTTGTACGACGACCCACCTTCGCCATGCTCACTTCACCGCGTCGGTTCTGAGTGTCGGTAAACTGAATGTAATTTCTGTACCATAAACAGACGTTACGCCGCTTTATACTACTTACTCTTACTTTTCAATATTTGTAGTCGGCAACGAATGGATTTTGTATATATATATATAAATTTTACTTTTTGAATTATTTCTAATTTTAACTGTATTTGTGACAAAATTGATAAATTATGAAAAATATTTTTAATTAAGTACATGTAGGTTCATTTATATTGTTTATAATAATATTATAATATACTTTAGTGAGGCCAGTCGTGAAGCACTCGAAGAGATGAAATATTTACTTAAATTTAAATTTCCATTTCTTCGCTCTGGTGTCGAGGCAAATCGCGGCGTTGAGTTCTGCCACCCAACGCGCAATGCCTCCAGAATTCGGCAGAAAGTAAGGTACGGAGTGTCTTAACACTAGATTCTCTCTGCCTACCCTACTGTGTGCGGGATACAGCGTGAAGCCGATTTTATAATATAAGACAAAAGTTAAGATTTCCATTCAATTCTAACTTTAAAAGACTTAACTCAATCAAACATTTCTGTCATTCTCTTTATAATAATTGCATAAAATATTTAAATTACAAACAATTATTCCTTATAATCACTGTGGTAATACAGTAACACAATGTAGAACGATTACCGACAACAGCACTCATTAGCGCGGACAACTTACGAAACTAAAAGTAAACTATTTAATAATTTATTACTTATTGTTACAAATGCTAATTCATTTAGAGTATAATATAAATAATTATTATCTTATACAATATTATTCTAACACGTTTCCTTTATTATGATTATAGCTTTATAAAATCTTTCGATAATATATAATATGAAACTTCTATTAATGAAATTTCGTCAGTTTCAAAGACTTCAACGCGTATAAGTTCCTACAGTAATATCAAAATAATTTCGATTTTTATCAATATAACATTAGGAAGTACCTTCTAAATTAATATCTACAGAGTATAGTAGAACTTCCTAGTTGTTTGGTTCAAACGAGCGCTAGTGAGAGTGGTGCGCGCGCGCAAGCTCGACATTACGTCACCATCGCACACACTCACACTTTCACTGTTAGATAATAGCACCCACACCACGCCACTGCCTTACTTACACACTTACATGTACAATAGGAAGTCGTCTAATTATATTTTATGTATCTATGCGGAGATCTTTTTAATTTGTGTGTACAGATTCGTTTTTCAAATAATATTAAATAGAATATAATATGGGTAACTATGTATTTATTTATGTTTTGAGATTTTTGTTTTTTTTTTGTTTATTGAGATCTATATTTCTGAAAGTCTTAAGTAATGAACTAAAGATTATTAAATGATTATTCATTTGGATGATGGTGGGATATTATTATTAATTGTGTAAAAATATAACTTGTGCAGACATCTACATTTTAGTATAGTTTCGTCCATTTATTCGCACAAATACCTAATAGATAATATGTGTTATTGATATGGATAAAATATAAAAAATGATAACCAATATTTAATTTTTTTTCTTAACATAAACTAAGTGATCCCACCACTATTGTATAGTAATAATAAAAAAAAAAACACATACTCGATGAAATTTATTAAAATTACAACAGATTCTCGTATGCTTCTTAAGCTATTAAATTACGATTTATATCATAGTTTTTGTTTAATGCCTTACATTTGAATGACCGCGGGAGATAACGATCGCCTTGTCGACTTGATTTAAACCACCAAAAATTTTAAAACGTTAAAATAATTACGGTGGTTGGCGATGCATAAATATGATTTAAGTTCATTAAAAGAATATCATATCAAAAATGGTTGACCTTCCAGGATGTTACAAAAATTAAGCGATCTTTAAAATTGTCATATACTGGATATTAAGTGGAAGTAAACATCTATCTTGTAATGATGAATTTATTAATATAAATAGTTTATTTTTCGCCAATTTGAATCAAGGACCTGTTATTTATACATATATATAGTAGGGTATAAGTAGCGTCCTTAAAACACTTAGACTTAGTGACTAAGTAAACACTAAAGTGGCTTCATCGATTTTGATTAGGTTTACTGAGTCAAAAATAGAAAAAGAAATACGCACAGAAATTGTTTAATATTATATTAAAGAATATAAAAACCAATGTTTAATACAATATACTATTTGGAGAGGTTTTAATTTTTTACCTGTGCTTATAATTTTAAAATTTATTATATATGCTTAACAAGTTCATGCTCGATAAACATTAACGTGTTTTTTACAAACTTTGTATCAGTAAACAGTATCTACTTTACAATTTTCATTTTATAAAAAGTAAATCGAGTACCTACGTGCTTTACTTCTACGTCATCATAACTAACCGAAAAAAAAAAATAAGTTAGTAACATATCCAATATAAATTAGCTTAGAGGGAACCTAGTGTTAAGACACTCCGTTCCCCACTTTCCGCCGAATTCTGGAGGCATTGCGTGTTAATATCCAATATAATATAAAATTTACAATATTATATGAATTGATGAATAAAAAATATAACATAAGAAAGAATATAGGTTTGAAACCGGCATATAAGATGAACGCTGTCAGGTTTTTGCTTGAGGAGCAATAAGGCATACCTATATCACGATAGACATTGAATACGATGTTAGGTTTATTCGTGGGTTGGTAACAGTGTATGAATATTAAGTTTGGCGTATCCGCATATAGTGAGCGGCCTTGGCTCTGTGCTCGTTCACTAACTTAATTCTTTCCGTATCTTGAACATCGAAACGGAATATATTACTTATGTATAAATCAGAGGCCGTCGTGCCGCAGGGGTGTGGCTGTATTGACGGTTGTGAGTTCGATCCCCATTCGGGGATATGGATTGTTATTAATTAATATTTTTATTTCTTCGCTCTGGCACTAAGGTAAAAACCTGGTGTTGAGTTTGGCCACTCTACACGTAATGTCTCGAAAAATTAGGCGGAAAGTGGGAGTGTCTTAAAACTAGGTTTTCTCTGCTTACCCTGATAGTGTATGTAAGTTTGGCTAATATTTTCGTAATGCACTATATAGACACATTATTTCTTGTTTATAAAATTTCAATTTAAAAAAAATCGAATATGATTGAAAAGTCACTATCTTTGTTCATTAAAAATTATTTCCGGCGGTATGCTTCCATGTAGTTATATTACTTTTCTATGGCAACACCTTATTGGTACCCATTTAAGATTTGGCACGCACTTTTTTTACCATCCCAAAGACTGGTCACGAACGTAAGCAAAAACTTTTATCTCAGAATGGCAGCCTTGATCTTTACTAGCAAAAAACATAAGACTGTATTGTGAACAATTCGTAACAATATTAACTATAGAAGTATATGTAATTATACGTGTGTCAATTAAGATTTAGACTTGGCTTGTTTTTATTCATAAATGTGGGTGTTTCGAGTTAATTAGATTTATATATATAAAATTAACATGAAATTTAATTTTTGCTATATCTTGACAATGTCCAGATGCAATTGATAAGTGCTGTGACGTGTGGATGAAATCATAACACAGTTTAATGTTATTAAATTCTGTTTCCTGTCTGACGTCATAAAACTTTTAGTCATGTTTAATCGCTTAAAAAAGCAAAGTGAAGAACGCTGTGTGTAAAAAATAGGTTGCATACTTTACAAAATGCGGAAGATATGTAAAGGAGTACAAGCGTGCGACAATAAACGTGTCAGGTTCCGAGTTCGGTTCCTACTCGAGAAAATGAAATATTTCAAATATTCATTTCCTCGCTCCAAAGGCCCATCGTGGCGCCTTAACACTGTATTCCCAGGTTCCCTTTGCCTACCCTGCTATATGTGGAATACAGCGTGAAAAAAAAATGAAAAATGAACATATGTTATCCATCTATTCGTATTTAAACATCAATATAAATAGCCAAACACACTTAAAAAGAAGATAAACTGTTGTCATTCATCGAGTAACCAACATCCAAGCATACGAGACTGTAATATAAATTACGGTTATTTAACTTAAATAAATAAATATTTTTAAATAATATCCAGTCAAATTCTTATTCTATGGCCATACATTATTTGTCAAGAAGCAACGTCGAAGGCAATAGGTGCTATTTACGCTTCAACGTACGTGATTGTCATTTCGATAGGTATTTTGAGTGTAACTTTAATTTAGTATTAAGATTCTCCAGAGGATACGACTAGTTTGTGTAAAATCAGCTTCACGCTGTATTCCGCACACAACAGGGTAGGCAGAGGGAACCTAGTGTTAAGACACTCTGTTCCCCACTTTCTGCCGAATTCTGGAGGTATTACGTGTTGTGTGGCAGAACTCAACGCCGCGTTATTGCGTCTAAAATAGCTTATGCTTATGGCAATGATTACGCTGTATCCCGCATATAGCAGTGTAGGCAGAGGGAACCTAGTGTTACCGTTAAGATACTCCGTTCTCCACTTTCTGTGGCATTGCGTGGTGAGTGGCGCCCAACGCGCCGCATAATGCTTCATTTACCAAAGCAAAAAAAAAAAAAATTAGGTTACCCGAGTGGGAATCGAACCCACAGAGTGGCATGCTTGTGCCACTGCGCCATAACGGCCTCAAAACTTGTAAACTGCAAATTAATATATTAGTAAAATAAAATTATATAAGTCTATATGAATATATCTAAAACATCATTAAGTGAAATCTATTTTGTGAAATATTTTAAATGAATTGTGTAAGCCTATCAAAGCATTAACACAATTTAGTAATTTCTTACACAATGACACATATTATACAAGAATCAGCCTATGATTTGTAAATAATTATAACAGAATTTTAATATTCCAGAGGCCAGTCGTGGCGCAGCGGCACAAAGGGTGACTGTAAAACCGACTGGTTGTGAGTTCGATCCCCACTCGAGGAGATGAAATATTTACTTAAATTTCTTCGCTCTGGTGTCGAGGCAAAGCGCGGCGTTGAGTTCTGCCACTCAACACACAATGCCTCCAGAATTCGGCCGAAAGTGGGGAACGGAGTGTCTTAACACTAGGTTCCCTCTGCCTACCCTGCTGTGTGCGGGATACAGCATGAAGCTGATTTTTTTTAAATATTCCAAATTGTGGACAACAATAATTCAAATGACAAATTTAGCGTGTGCTATGTATTCTATTGCAAAATATTTTGTGTCTGGATGCTATATCACTTGTACTATGTTACGTCAAAACCCAAATGTAGATATTATATCACAAGCTTAGATAAAAACAAACTTTTCCACTAGCGTAGTAGAAAAAAATATGGTTTCCGTTGTATCGGTTAAAGGACGACGGTGTTTACGATAGATTAATATTTATCAGTTCTTGGATACGACAATAACAGCGAATCAAGGCATCGAGGCATGTGTTAAAGAGCTTATGAATATAAAGCAAAATTTACATCACAGCTACCCACTTCGTCTCATACATTCATGTACGAGTACAGGCTCCACGCTTTTACGTTTTAAGAAATCTATAGTCAGTTTAACGATTGGCCCCGACTGTGTATCCCGCACACAGCAGAGTAAGCAGAGGGAACCTAGTGTTAAGACACTCCGTTCTCCACTTTCTGCCGAATTCTGGAGGCATTGCGTGTTGAGTGGCAGGACTCAACGCCGCGTTTTACCTCGACACCAGAGCTAAGAAATGGAAATATAAATTAATATAAATATTTCATCTCCTCGAGTGGGGATCGAATCCACAACCAGTCGGTTTTACAGTCACACTTCGTGCCCCTGCGCCACGACTGGCCTCTAAATATATAAACTGTAATATTGTAACGCTTATCTACAGGTTGGACATTCATATTTCTTAATAACTCGAGACAATATGTCTAATGACGAACTGTTTACTGGTTAATGTTTTATAAAGAAACTAAAGAGATGACTCAACTTTTCAACACAAAAGATACTTTACTCACTTCGCTACGTATGCTATGAATATAAACGTATTATACAGGTAGGGTTACTTTCATATAAAGAACAAAGCGTTTCAGCAAAGGAAGTAATGTGAAGGTCTCATCAGTTTTATAGCGAAAGGAATATTTTGAATCTCGTGGTGGTGTGGCTGTAAAACCGACTGGTTGTGGGTTCGATCCCCACTCGAGGAGTTGAAATATTTACTTAAATTTATGTTTCCATTTTCTTCGCTCTGGAGTCGAGGTTAAGCGCGGCGTTGACTTCTGCCACTCAACACGCAATACCTTCAGAATTCGGCAGAAAGTGGGGTCTTAACACTAGGTTCCCTCTGCTTACCCCGCTGTGTGCGGGATACAGCGTGAAGCTGATTTATAATGAATATTTTGAAAAACTTCACATAATCCAACCGCACGCTGCTGGTGGGAAGTGCCATTCGTAGTAGTTCCACAAAGTCCGACCGCGCTTCGCAATTTCGTGACCGCGTCCATATAAAAGTTTTATAGTCGTTGTCCCTTTTAACGCAATAAAGTGTATCCAATACCCGTCGTTTGCCAATTGTTCTTTTTAAAAAACGCACCCCAGCTAGACAGCCATGCGGGTCGCGTGCACCGCGCGTGTCCCCCATACTACGCAAATTTAAAGAATAAAAACTTCAACCGGCACTCGAAACGTTTACGAACTACGTGATGAGCCGTTTAAATAAACTATAATGTAAGCAATTACAGATTTAGAAGGGGTGCTTTGTTAGGAGGGGAAGGTGCGAAAGATCAAGCTTCCTTGCAAATAAACAGATTTACATAATGAGGAGATACGCTCTACGGAGAGTACCCGGTTGATATTTCGAACCGGATCCAATATCATTTCATTTGTCATTAAAATTCATGGTTTATGGAGAAATATAATTAAATGTAACATAATCAAACGTCTATAAAAGCTTATATATTTGTTTTTTTTAATACATAATGAAATTCAAAAATTAGCAAAGGTATTCTAAAATGTTTATTTATTGTCATATAAATAAACATCAACAGCATTTAAGTGTGTTATATTAAATATTGGAAATGGAACTTTATATAGATGATAAGAAAAAAAAACTCGTTTTAGATGGGTTGATAACACTTAAGTTCTTATCCTTGTTTTGGTTAATATATATATATATATATATATATATATATATCACGCTATTGTTAATTAATATGTTCTCACATATGAATCACCAATATGGAGGCACAGCTTTCCTTGGTATTTTAATTTTGATGGAATTACTAGAATATTGCATCAGATTTGAACCTAAAGCCTAACATAACCTAAGCATAAGTTAATGTAATAAAGAGCTTGTTGCTTTTGCATATCAGATATATAAATAAAAGTTATTTTTAGCTTTACGTTTTATCAAGTATATAGCAGAGTGTTCACAGTGTCAAGACCGTTGTTCGCGTTCAACCAGAACGGTGGAATTAAAATAATTCATTCTCTGGAGAGGCCAGTCGTGGCGCAGGGGTATAAAGTGTAACTGTAAAACCGACTGGTTGTGGGTTCGATCCCCACTCGAAGAGATGAAATATTTACTTAAATTTATATTTCCATTTCTTCGTTCTGGTGTCGAGGCAAAACGCGGCGTTGAGTTCTGCCACTTAACACACATTGTCGAGATTGTCCGCACGCATTGTCCATAATTCAGCACTAACACCAGGTTCCCTCTGCCGACCCTGCTGTGTGCGGGATACAGCGTGAAGCAGATTTTTTATTTATTTTCATTCTCCGGATGAAAATGGAACTCACGGCTAACGCGATTACAGACCGCATTTATTTATAACATTTAAGCATATGTGGAATGATTTAAAGGCAGTTTGTTATACAATCATTATCATTTATTTTAAAAATCTAAGAAATTCATTAAAATAATCATATTTTATAGGAATATTCTCTCATTAAAACATTTTTTTCTAGCGTAATTGGCTGAACAATCTACCCTAATGTAATAAATGAATACCTTAACCTTTGACAAAGGGTGAGAGCGTGACCGTTTAATGTAGTGGATCACCCTTAATCAAAAGAATCTAATTGATTGTAATATTTCTAATTATTCTTCTAATATTTATATTTTTAATTTAAATTTAAAAAAATACTAACAAATCATTTAAAATTATGATATAATATAAATATATGCTTATTTTACTACCTGCGCATTTATCTTCAGACCAAGATTTTTTTACATTTTTAAATTGTTTTCTACACTTAAGATGCCCGACGAGAACATACGGCTTAGTTGGACAGAGCGATAAGACAGTTTCTAAAAGGCGCAGGTTCAAATCCCGCTACGTTCAAATATTTATATGTTTTATTAAAAGTATAAGGCCAGTCGTGGCACGGTGGCACAAAGTGTGACTGTAAAACCGACTGGTTGTGGGTTCGATCCCCACTCGAGGAGATGAAATATTTACTTAAATTTATATTTCCATTTCTTCGCTCTGGTGTCGAGGACGCAATGCCTCCAGAATTCGGCAGAAAGTGGGTAACGGAGTATCTTAACACTAGGTTCCCTCTGCCTACCCTGCAATGTCCCGTACATTACAGCGTGAAGCTGATATTTTGATTTATTAAAAGTATTTCTCTTAAAGACTATAATAGAGACAAAGACTATTAGAAATTCGAAACTTAGCAAAACCAACATATTTCATATATCATGTAAATACAAAGCGACGTCTCTGTGGGTCGGTGATTACAATACGTGTAAACAATAAATTACAATTAAGTCTTAAGTGTGGAATACACTGCGACACAATTGCTTCCCATTTATTTTCGTTGGCTCACTTTGTTTACTTATCCCAACGACGACGACGAGAAACTAACTACAAATAATATTGTAATGAGTCGTATACAAATATATCTACATTAATATAATTTAGAATTAAGATGGTTTTGTGGGTTCAAATCAGCCCTTTTGATTGTAAAATATTACCTGAGGTCAAGGTGGAAGATTCGATTTTTTGAGTTTTTACATCTCATTTCATATTTTTTTCGCTAATATATTTAACTAACAACTCAAACGCGGTTTCACAAGCTTAAATTTATTGTTATATTATAGACAAATTATACAATCTTTGTATAAATTGTAGCCTATATGTTATTCTGATGTATAAGCTGCATTACTGTAAAGTTTCACCTAAATCCATTTTCTAGTTTTTGCGTTAATGTGGAACAAACATCCATTCTTACAAATTTTCATATTTATAATAAATCAAATTTCATTTTATTAAATTGATTTATTATTTTATAGATTACCAACTCCCAAAATAAGAAGTAGGTATGTTTTACATAAATGGTTAATGGAGATAAATAAAAATATATAAGCTTTTAAAGACATTTGATATGTTTACTGCACAGTCCAGGATAAAGTATTGTTTCGTTCTCCACTTTCTGCATAAATGGACACTACGACTGACGGGAGTCAGGGCACGCCTTTGACCAACCTTTAACCAAATCAGACAAAAAATGGTAATTATGAATATCTTCTGTAATTGAGAAGTAACGTATAGAAAATAACCATGTAGTAAAGAAAGTAACAACTATTTCAAAACAATATGCACTTTTCCTATTTATAAAGTAATTTTTATATATTTTTTACTGCCAAATAATACAAAATGTTATGTTATTTCGTATAAAAGTATAAATTTTTAGTAGGTATTAGGTATTAGAGTCGATTCTAAAGATAATTTTTCCTGCATATTTAAGTGCTAATAATTATAATATTTATTAAACGAATGCAAATTATATTAATTCTACTAAAGTATAAGGAAAAACTAGAGTATAAAGCCAATCTCTTAAGGCGTGTCGCTCAAACGTGTAAGGAACACGGAAGGGTCTAATACTAATACATTTATGTCACATTGTCTGGTCGTTTCCGCATCCTTCGCTAGCGATCGTTTATAATTTATAATCAAAAAAAAATGTGAAGGAGACTGTATAAAGATCTATCTGAAAGCATGCTCTTCTATGGATTTCATCTGGTATTGGTGAAATGTTCATATTTAATATATTTTAGAAAATGTCACACAAAATATCTCAAAATTATGCGAAAAATATTCTATCTATATATCTAATATAATTGCCTATTTCAATATATTAGTACGCTTCATAGCGGTAACTAAAATATTTTAAAAATTAATGTTGCTTTGAGTAGTATTTGAACCCATAATCATCCTAATATCTTGACGATACGTCGACATGTCAAAATTTTACTATTTACGTTTTTAATATTTGTTAAGGATATAGATAGATAGTGTAAATAAAAAAAGGAGCTGCCACAGTTTCATACGAAACCAATTTGTAATTTATTCATACTGAAATACATCCTCGTATAGTATGACATTTCGATTGTTAATTTTCATATAATGTTACTAAATGAAAATATATAAAAAAACATTTAAAAAAATATCTATATCTATATGCATTGGAAATCACGAATTGTGGTTATTCTGGATAATGATAATAAATAAAAACAAATTTATGAAGCTATCACGATCCCACGTCAAGTTCCCATAGCATCAATCTAACCCTGTTTTGATTTCCACGTTAATAACATATTGCTAGGCATTTATTTGAAAAACCAGACAGTTTTGAGCCTTATTCACTTTTATATAGAGCTTGGTATGCTAAATCAAATCAATTGTTAAAAAATGCGTTAAAACTCATCGGAACCCGCATATCTTGCCCCTAACACAGATTACTCTATTTAGGGGTGGCCAGCCCTTAGCCCTCGCAGTTGAAGAGCCGCTAGCATATGATAAATTCAGTTAACGGCTTATTGCTTTTACTCACGCCCTTCACACAAAGCTAATTTTCACACCATCGTTTAGCAATAATCCAACTGTAATTTAATTTAAATTAAAATATTTTATGTATTTAATTTCAATTAAAATATTGTATTTCGTAACAATTTTTAATTGTAAATTCTCTATACTTAATTATAGAACATATAATATGTCATTAATGGACACACAAGTTAAAAACTTGTGTGTTGCAAATTAAAATATACTTTTTAGAGATAATTAAAAATTAATTGGTCAAGCATTCCAATAAGAGATAGTCAAAATTTTTGATTATATATATATATATACTTTTTGCAGATAAAAAAAAAACTCGATCTCGATCTGTCAATTTGAGTGCGCTAGTACCCATGTATATTCATAGTAAGTAAGTCTTCTCTTATCTAAGCAAAATCAATATACTAATAACCACCGCTCGACCGCCAACCGTCACTTTGTAACAAAAACAGAGTTGGTTCCACAAGGGAACATGAACTACCCGCATCTGACTTATGGCGGTGTGCCAATCTAGTTCCCCCCTCGACCGGGCTATTTAAAGAAGGGTGCTCTCTAAAATGGATTTACAGTGTAATAACATCGGTACAATATGATAATTATAGCGGCGGTTATTATAGCCACTTAAGTCCAATCACAAACACTTTTATATGAGCACTTTGGATAATAAACAAGTTTGTTTTTTGTTCAAACATATTGTAAGTTGGATCAATAAAAAACATTAATTTTGCTTAAATTATTATTTACAACTAGCTGTAGCTGTGTCATTTGCTGCGCCACCAAGTAAAATAAATTTGATGGAAAGACAAAACACTTATATTCAATTCATTTTGAATCCTTTTTTTAATTTTCCATTTCGAAAAATATTAGTCGTACCAATTCAGAAACCTTCATGGGCACAACAAGTTTGCTAAATCGTAAATTAAATAGTTTACGATTCTTTAAAGAACATACAAACATACATTTTTATATATGAAGACTATAGATATTTGGTAGTAAAATGTATTCTTATTACTTATTTAGAAAACCTGGAAACCGACCAGGTCACTAAGCCATGCGTTCACGCTCAGTCGTAGTATCTAGTTTTAAACGTATAGCTTAATGATCAGAGCGCCTGGTCGGTTTCCAGGAGGCGCGGGTTCGAGTCCCGCTACGTTCAGATTTCTATAGGTTTTCTAAATAAATATTTTTCTTTCCTAAATATGGAATAACACAATAAAAATGTTAAAAAAGTATTCTTATTATTTATTAGTAAAGATGGCCATATTTTATAATAACTACAAACAATAATTCTGTCGAGGCGCAACGCGACGGTTGCGGGTTCAGAAATATTTAATAATGTTTTAATTTCTTCGCTCTGTTGACAAGGCGAAGTGCGACGTTGAGTTACGCCACTTAACACGCTATGCATCCAGAATTTGCCGGAAAGTGAAGAACGGAAGTGTCATAACACTAGGGTCCTAGGTTATCTCTACAGGCATACCCTGCAAGATAGAATAAAGGAATATATTATTTATAAAAATTATAGCACATAATGAAGTCCGTGCTCGAAACGAAGTAAGAACCACAAATATCATCGTCGACTCGAAAGGGAACCTCGTATTTGAACGACTCGGGCCAAATTTAGCTAATTTGCGTGCATCTAAATCGCGAGTCACGTTCAAAAACAAAAGCCCTGAGGCGACCACCGCCGACCGCCGCTTTCCGAGAACTCTTGAACTACATTTAGCTCGTCCCTTTGAGCGAAAATAATCCTGCTCCACGGCATTTACTGACAGATTTTCTAGCGTAAACAAGTTTTATTTTTAAATCTACAATTGCTTCACTTTTTTTTATATGTTAAACGTATTTAATGAATGGTCGTAGCTTTTAATTTGTAAGGAATATATTTTGTTTTTGCTATATTTTTTTCTGTTTTGGTTTATCTATTATTAATTAAGATTTTAATCTGTAACATTGATTCCAATTTTGTTATTTTTTGCTACAACGTGTTGTTAAGTTAATCTGATTAACTTAATAAGAATAGTAATACTTATTAAGAAAGATGTATGTCTTCTTTCCTAAGTGTGAATAACACTTTAAAAATGTTAAAAATAAGAATAGTAATTAGTCACCTAACATGGTCCAGTTCAGTGACGCAGGGGCACAAGTGTGTTATTGTAACTGCTGGTGGTTATGGGTTCGATCTCTACTCAAAGAAATGAAATATTTATATTCAAAATTTATATATTCATATCTTCACCCTGCTGTCAAGGCAAATCGCGGGGTTGAGTTCCACACAATACGCAATGCCTTCAGCACTCGGCGGAAAGTGAGAAGACAAGTGTCTTAACTATGTTCCCTCTGTCCACCATTCTCTGTGCGAGACTTATCGTGAAGCTGATTTATTTTTAATTTATATTAAATTGCTATAACATATATAATAGTTAATTTAATCTGATTAACTTAGTTATATTTTGAATAAGTCACGTAAATGCTTACTAGTGTATATCAATACAAGTTAGTATATAATATTTAATATACAGTGTACCGATAATGTAGTTGTAAAACTTCGGTGAGTAGTACCTAGTTTACAGTTTTACACTAGAATTATACGGATGCGGTAACTGTGCTCTATTTAAAAGGGAAGTAGATGAGTAATACCTACTTTTACTTTTATCAAAGTGATGCTATAAAGTTGTATTAGCTTCACGCTATATCTCACACATAGCACAGTAGGCATAAGGAACTTGAGAACCTAGTGTTAAGACACTCCGTTCCTATTAAGGCACTTCAGTTTCCCATTTCCCGAATTCTGGCCGAATGCTATTGAGTGGCGGACCGCAACCGCATTTTGCCTCGTTTCCAGAGCGAGGAAATAAGAAACATTAAATATTTAATTTCCTCCAGTGGGAATCAAACCTACTTAGTCCATATGTCCATCTGTAAAGACCATTTATCTCGAGATCGCGATCAGATGTCAAGCTGAAATTAATATCAAATATTCCACTCTACGGTCCCTTGGAGCACAGAAATATCAAACCTAAATCAACGCAATCGAAAGATACACGCATATTAATGTGGTATCTTTCGATTGCGATTTGCGATGCATAAGCATCGTTTTTGCAATTTTTTGTATGAAATTCAACTTACTGTTATGAAAGATAAAGAAAAAGTAAAAATAATAGAATATTCATACACATTAAAGATAAAAACCATTACAAGCTTATAATTGTAGTTCATTTCATACAAATCACAGTCGAATTGATAACCTCCTCTGGTTACAGAAGTCGGTTAAAAATGAGTTCGTAATTATGTACTTACAATCCTGAAATCGCTTATTTCTGCTACTGCTGTGATTTAGAGAAATTCCGTTGAACCCTCGGTGGACGAGGCCTAGTCGATCGGTTCTTTTAAAAACATAAAGGACGTAAAAAAGGTAAAAAATAACAATATTAAAACATGCTACCACCTGGCAAAGCTAAAATTATTAAATAAAATGTATTTTTTCGAGTGGCAACACAAAACCCTTGAATTTTTACTTTTACAAACAAAAAAATTCTTTAGAAAACAATTATGTAAGTACACAATAAATATGAAAATATATACAAGCATATAGTATAACAATAAAGATAAAAGAAAAAAACATTTAAATAAATATTACGTACGTACTCATGGCAATTTTTAAGAAAGTTACAATGTGATCACCACTTCCGCAGTTCGTAGCCACTAAGCGGAAACAATGAATGGGAAACGAATGCTGTCAATAAACGTATCGACTTATTTATCCATATATATAAAACTACTTTTGAATTTATTATACGCTCTGTTATTATATTTTATTTGATATTTAAAAGTGATTAAATATGTTATTTCCTTCCTAAATCATAAAAATAATATTTAATAAATAAAATGGGTAATAGTTTTTAGTACGGCCATTTTAATGTTTTGTCGATTTGTAATATATATAAGGTTGTTTAAAACATGAATCTAAACGAGTATCATTATAAATTGTCACTTCTGGTTGCCACTCCTAATTTAATGCTAAGCACTGCTCCTAGGTAAGCACTACTTACAGTTTTTATCAAATATATATAAATAAATGTAATAAGATAATTAGTATCAGTTTATATTACAAAAAAATGATATATCTCTGAGGCCAGTCGTGGCGCAGCGGCACGAGGTGTGACTGTAAAAACCGACTGGTCGTGGGTTCGATTCCCATGCGAGAAGATGAAGTATTTACTTAAATTTATATTTCCATTTCTTCGCTCTGGTGTCGAGGTTAAGCGCGGCGTTGAGTTCTGCCCCTCAACACGCAATGCCTCCAGAATTCGGCAGAAAGTGGGGAACGGAGTGTCATAACACTAGGTTCCCTCTGCCTACTCTGCTGTGTGCGGGATACAGCGTGAAGCTGATTTGATTTGATTTATTTAATATATCTCTCAAAATGAAAAAAAAATAAAACATTGTTTCACTACAAAACCAAAAAAAAATGTCTAAATTTGGCTTCTAAATTGCTTTAATAGTATATTAACATATAAATAATTCATTAAATTTATATAAATAAAATAAAAAATGAACTAACATAACCACATCCACAGTTTAGGCTTCCTCGTTAGCGTCATATCGTCCATATCTTTTATATACATTTCAGGAGTACACTGCACAGTAGTTCTAGTACCACAATCTTATTATATAGACCGTAAAGTTGAAAGTGCTTATGATAAATGGTGACACCAGGGGAAGAGGTCGAGGCTATCTGGCGATAAGAGCTGAACGGTTGTGTTGAGAGCCCAAATGACAAACTTACGATTATTGATAACTCTACTAACTCTGTTTACTCCGGTACTTCTGGCTGGCTTCTTGGAAGCGCGTAAAATTTTACTTTTAAATAAGAATTATCTCTATATTAGAGGCCAGTCGTGGCGCAGGGGCGCAAAGTGTAGCTGTAAACACAACTGGTTGTGGATTCAACTCCACTCGAGGAAGTGAAATATTTACTTAAATTTATATTTCCATTTCTTTGCTCTAGTATCGAGGCCTAGCGCGGCGTTGTGTTCCACTCAACTCGCAATGCTTCCAGAATTCGGCGAAAGGTCAAAAACGGAGTGTCTTAACACTAGGTTCTCTCTGCCTACCCTGCTGTGTGCGGCATACAGCGAGCTTTTTTAATTTTATGTAGATTTTTACCTATATTTGAATAATTGACGTGCAGTCTATATAAATTTAATTAACTACTATGAATCATTACGACTTAAACGTCATGCTATTACGAAGATATTCTTTACGCCATTCGTGATTACAATCATGTATGTTGAAAATGCAGTAATATACCTACTGTAAACTAATTATGTTGGGCAAAAGAGTTTTATAATGTTTAGATTGTTTCTAGCCAGCCAGCCAGCCAGTCGTGGCGCAGCGGCACGAAGTGTGACTGTAAAACCGACTGGTTGTGGGTTCGATCCCACTCGAGGAGATGAAATATTTACTTAAATTTATATTTCCATTTCTTTGATCTGGTGTCGAGGCTATGCGCGGCGTTGAGTTCTGCCACTCAACACGCAATGCCTCCAGAATTGAGCAGAAAGTGGGGAACGAAGTGTGTTAACACTAGGTTCCTTCTGCCTACCCTGCTGTGTGCGGGATACAGCGTGAAGCTGATTAAGATTGTTTCTATTATTATGTTTTATAATAAATATATAGATAGATAGATAGATTAATTTAAATGTCAATCCAATTTTCATAAGTTATGAGAACAATAATCACCAGACCGATAAAGGAAATCAAGGTCTGTAATATGTTTACCACCTTCTAAACAGAAAAGCGTTCACTTTTACTTTTGATACAACCATTCTGCCTTTGCCTCCAACTTGCAAGAGAATGAAGTCAGATTCCTCATCTCTTTTCCTCCCACGCTGGAAAATATATGTCTATCCTCTTTTTACTTGCAACATCATCATTAAACAAGTTTTCTTGGAACCGCTTCGTCATTCTTGGGTCAGTGATAGAGGCTCAAAATGTCACTGCAATCGACGTGAATACCGATTTAATTTCGATTCATAACTAACGAATATAAATGTTTCATCAAATTCTGATTTCTAGATTGCCTGAGGGTTCACCTTGGCTGTAAGTGAAGGTATGAAGCGTACGCCTTCGGCAGTAAATTGTTGTTAAATATTATATGAAATAACTTATAATTATTTTTCTTAAAATATATCTGAAACTAAATAAAAACATTTAATAACACTTATAAAAGAATACTTGACAACAAAATAACAAAAATATTTGAAGGTAGCAAACCTTGATAATATGTGTAGTTAGTTATGTAAATAATGTAATTAAAAAATATAGTATATATAAATATTAAATATTTTGTGGTCCCAAAAGAGTCTATTGACTTTTAATGATCTTTTGCCATCTATAAGAGGAAGAGCTGTAAACTACTTTGCAGAACATATTTTTTGAACATTTTATATGTCTACTTCCATTATTTTGCATCGACTTTCCCATGTGACATAATTATAAATATGTATGTATAAACCATCTTATTTGTTGCTTAGTTGTTAATAATAGTACAGTACTATGAACGAGTATTGGCGCGCAGAAGTTAGTCATTCTGAACTCTTGTCTGTTGTACACTCTGGATGATATAGTTAAAAAAACATCCTAAAATCAATTGTGCGCTACCGTCTGCAACTAATTTCAGGGCAGCCACGACTAGTCAATCGTATTTAATGCAGAAAAAAAAATAAAAAATTACGGTAATGTAACATCGTTCATTATTAAATCACAATTTTAAATTGTATGAACCTCGCTTCATACAGTAATACAGAATCAGCTTCACCCTGTATCCCGCACACAGCAAGGTTAAGAGGGAACCCAGTGTTAAGACACTCCGTTGCCTACTTTCCGCCGAATTTTGGAGGCATTGCGTGCTGAAGGAACTCAACGCCGTTTCTTGCCACGACACCAGAGCGAAGAAATGGAAATATAAACTTAAATATATATTTCATTTCCTCGAGTGGAAATCGAACCCACAACCGTGGCGTTACAACCTTGTGCCCCTGGGCCACGACTGGCCGATGAAATACAGAAATAAAATAAAACAATATAAATGTAAATATAAGTAAATACTAATAAAAATGTAAACTTTATTTAGACACTACAGTAAACACAAACAGTAAAGGTACCAACGAGGTACCTACTCGTATCGATTACCCCGCATGGTTATCAATTCACAAGGCAAACACAGAACGCTTAATGTGTCGAGTTGACGCGATAACTTGATAAACGCTTTGAAGTTTATTTAAGGAACCCAGTAAGATAGGAAATGCAAATAAAAGTCGGAAATGGTATTAGATTGTATACTAAGCTTGCTTAGTACCTCCAGGGGGACTCTTCCTTGTAATCATATACTTACCTATACAAGTCAACTATAAATCTTGCCAGAGGACCGAGTAGTTAATAACGTTATATTAAATTTATAAACATAATAAAATTATATATATATATATATATATATATATATATACTGAAAAAAATAATATCAAACTTAATCTAAATATTATTAATTGAGAGATCCATTATCGTTAGTGGTCTAGTACAATTTTATTTCTTATTCTGCATGCGGCATGAAGCAGGGTAGGGGAAGGGAGCCTTGTGTTAAGATACACCGCTTCCCATTTTCCAATCCAAACGACAATATATTTTTTAAATGAAACAAAATGTAGTTTTTAATTAAGCCAGATGCTTGGCGATACCTTTTTCCTTACATGCACCGCCGCAGAGCAAGTTCGATCTCTTAAGATACGACACTACGAAGATAGCCAAAAGCAACTATCGGGACTATTGTATGGTCTTGTTAGTGTACTAAATTTATTCAATTTACAAATGAAACAAGACTTGTTTTTCTAATAACTTTAAGTAGATAGGTTCCAAATGGGCTTATCTACGATTTCATGATGGGAACTCATTCATCTGGTTTAATGTGAATGTGATATTATTACAACAATTTATAAACAATTGTAAGAAAAAATAGAAATATCAACGTTTATATCACGCATATGACCAACTACATCTTTTGTGGAGCATGGTTTTTGAGAAATTAAGTTCTTCTTATGTTTGTACCTCAACAGATCACTTGTTCAAACAATGAAATGAAAAAGTAAACAGACTCAAAATCTTATCGTGTACATATTACATATACTAAAAAATTTTACGTATAAAAAAAAATAAAAATATATTTAAAAAAAATACGCTTCCGAGGGCGGGACCAGGGTCCAAGTCATCGGTGGCTAGGGCTCCAGAGAGAGGAACCTCCACACAATATGCGCCGTCTCAAGAAAAACTGCCTTCTGTATCAGGTTCTTGATACAACACCTAAGCGATAACCTCTTGAGATGTTGGTCGAGTTAACTGAAACCACTATCGGCACAATTATAGTCCCATTGACATCCCAAATGGCGGTAATCTCATGGGCTAGGTCCAAACATTTAGATATTTTTTCTTTCTCAGCCTTCACGAGATTGTCAGAATGTGAAATAGTAACGTCAACAATCACTGCACAGCGTGCCACTCGGTCTACTAGTACTATATCAGGTCTATTGGCAACAATATACCTGTCAGTAGTAATAGACCGATCGCAGTAGAGCAAAGCACAGCTATTTTCAAGAACATACATGGGATTGTACCTGTAGTAAGGCACCTCCAACTCCACAAGACCATATTGAAGAGCAAGTTGCTGGTGTGTTATCTTGGCTACTTGATTGTCTCTATTCCAATTAGCAAGATGAGAACCACCACAGACAATATATCTGAGAGATTCCCCAGGTCGATGTCACCCCCGACAGATGTCGATAGTGCCATCTTTTATAATATGTCTCTGGTAGTTTTATGTCTTGATAACTTTGTCCATAATAGCACAGATAAAACCTTCAGTTTCGCCGAAAAGATCCCAGAACTGTAACCAAAATAACGAAGATCCAGCATCCCCATCCGGGCCTACTAGGGCTCTATGGAATCTACCATGCAGCTCCCTGCTCTTCCAGACAGCCATGCGATCAGAAGTAGTAAGTACTACAGG
This sequence comes from Heliconius erato x Heliconius himera, assembly GCA_013421005.1. Taxonomy (NCBI): domain Eukaryota; kingdom Metazoa; phylum Arthropoda; class Insecta; order Lepidoptera; family Nymphalidae; genus Heliconius; species Heliconius erato x Heliconius himera. The sequence goes on from JAATLQ010038656.1 coordinate 120,636, forward strand.
CCTACTCCAGTTCTCTTTGCCCAAGGAAAGAGTAGTAAGGCCTTTGTCATATATTATTATTTGTATTACTACATTAACAACATAATATTTATTATTAAAGTTAAAATTTAGTATTTTTTGAGTTTCTATTCTTAAATTCTATATAGTATTACATATCTATACATAACTATATGAGTATGTAACTATTCACGGACTACAGCATAATTCGTATAAACATTCATTACAAAACATTGTTTAGAATTTATTCAAGTACGCGTTATTCATTTACAGGGTATTCGTATTCTTGTGTAAAGATGTCGGCATTTTTTATGATTCTCGATATTGAATATGAAAATCGGAATCGACGTTTACAAATGACAGTTGAAGTTATTCAGCTCCGACGCAACCGTGTGTCTGTTCTAAATTTCAAATTAGTAACGGCCGTGTTACATTAATTTCATAGTATTCACAAAGGAGAATTGCAAAAATGTATAAAGCTTACTAGCTTATACAGATTCTACATATATCTGTAAACTTTTAAATATATCCGGCCCAAAAAATATCTTACAAAATGAATAGAAACATCATTATTGTAAAATGCCTTCGGAAATATTGAATTATATTATAAGAAATAAGTAATTTAATTTAATGAAAGTTTTTGTCCATGACAAAAAGATATTTTCACAGATAATAAAATATTAATTATCTTTTTTAATATAACAAAATTAAAAGTAAAAAGTATACACTAAATATTTTAATCTGATAAATAATTAAATTTGAAAAAGTAGTAAAATTTGGTGAAGTTATTGTCGCAAATGATTGATTATAATGATGCATAAAATTGACGAATTGTTATGAAATGGCCAGATGAGCAAGCAACTATACGGAGCGTCGTCAAGCCAGCCAGCGCGAGCCAAGGTCGACGGTTTCCCCATCACTTCCTTGTTGGTACACTGGTGCTGCAACCGCCTCTCACCGAATTAGAGTCTTGCGACAGATTACACATCAGATTTCAAATTTTGAAACAAGAAAAAATAATATTTTGACTATTTCGTGTGGTAAACGATAAATATTATTTAATATATATTTTTAATAAAGCAAAGGAGTATTTTGACATTACATTTTCCCTGTAAAACCTGCTAAATGTAAAATTGCATAAAATTTAAAATATGATTTTAATTATTTAAATATTTTAATTTTAATTGAGGCCGTCATGGCGCAGGGCTATAAATCGAATAGTTTAATAATATATTCAAAATTATTAATAAATACACTTCAAAATGAATCTGTTCTCTACATAGTTACAAAATAAATTCTTTAATATTTTTTGAGGCCGGTCGTGGCGCAGCGGCACGAGGTGTGACTGCAAAACCGACTGGTTGTGGGTTCGATCCCCACTCGAGGAGATGAAATATTTACTTAAATTTATATTGCCATTTCTTCGCTCTGGTGTCGAGGTTAAGCGCGGCGTTGAGTTCTGCCACTCAACACGCAATGCCTCCAGAATTCGGCAGAAAGTGGGGAACGGAGTGTCTTAACACTAGGTTCCCTCTGCCTACCCTGCTGTGTGCGGGATATAGCGTGAAGCTAATTTAATTTAATTTAATTTTAATATTTTTTTAATTTCTGGCTTTATAAAAATATTTAGTTCCTGGCTGTCCTATGATAGATAGTTGGAGTTATTATGATTGATTATATCTTTTGGACCAATCATTGAATATCATAATCCACGCCGATGTGGTGACGCTGATAGCAACCTAGACAGTTATCGATATCTTTTATAACATTTAGGTACCATGTTTGCTTTACATCCGATGTATGTCCAAAAAGAATACTGTGTTGAAATTGAAGAAAACAGAAACAACGAAAGAATCCCTTGAACATTGGAGATTCGTTAGGACTTATCTATCCTTTTGGCTATCTGGTTCCAAGTAGTAATCAGGAAAATGCCACAATTTTTTATGCAAGGAAAACAATTATAAAAATCTTTCAACAACTCCTTACCAAAGATAGAAACTCAATTATTCGGAATATGTATATAAGGCTATTACAGAAAAAGGATGGTTGCAAAAATCATTTAGATATATAATAACCCACGTTATATTTACTATATAGTTAAGACACGCACGCTAAACTAGTTATCAGTAGTTTTATTAACATACCATGTAATCTACGCGGAATTCTTCATTTAATTACAATAAAATAGCAGTAAATAACATGTACATATATATATGTAAAAGACGGAAATATAACAGCTTTAAGTTCAATTGCATGACAAGTCGATAAACTGTCGCAAATTAAATATATGAATATTATTATATTTCCTCGTTCTATAAATAATACGTAAAATTAATTTACTTTAAACAATAATTCATACTGTCTATATATTATAATGTATAAAAAACCAAGAATTCACGCTGTATCCCGCAACCAGCAGGGTACGTAAAAGGAACCTAGTGCAAAGTATTAAAATTATCTATAATACGATTTAAAATATGCTATGGTGCACCTCTGAACGCGAGTCTGACTCGACTTTGGGCTACATTGTAATTCAACTTTCAAGGTTGGGACCAAGTATCTGGTAATATACGTTCTATAATCAAATGACTAGGAATTACTATAATAGTCATATAAAGGTATTGTTTAGCTTATAGGTAACAATAACTTATTAATATTTATAAGAATATCTTATTATAAATAAATATTTTATTTCCTCGAATGGGGATCGAACCAACAACCAGTCGATTTTATAGTCACACTATGTGCCCCTGTGCCACGCCTGGCCTCATAATACTATATATACTACTCGTAATACTATATACATCATAATAATATATAGGCTACAATTTATCCAAACAAGTTGTATAATTTGGTTGTAACACGAGCGGGCGAAGCCGCGTGTGGGCCGCTAGTAATATCTATATAAAAATAAATCAACAGCTCAACACGCAATGCCTCCAGAATTCGGCAGAAAGTGGGGAACGGAGTGTCTTAATACTAGGTTCCCTCTGCCTACCCTGCTGTGTGCGGGATACAGCGTGAAGCAAATATCTATATAAGATATAGATATCATTATTTTATTTAATAACACCTCACTCCAATAAGGGTCACGTTAGTCTTATAATAGCGGGTAAGCACATCGATATTCTTGGTATGTTGCCTCGAAGGAAGAAAGGGTTATTAAAGCTAAATTAACTTTTGAATGTCATTTGAACAAAGGATTTAGCACATACAATGTACCTACGTAAAGGGGATGTAGGGCGCCGCCGGATGTTATTCATAATATACTCAAACAAAAATAGACTTCGAGTCTTTCGAAACAACGTTGTTTTTGAAAATTATATGGAAATGTTATTGAATATTTTTTGTTTGCTCTTTTTATGAAATTATATAAAATAATATGGGTATTTCTTTATGTGATCACTATTTAGACAATGGTTTGAAATAAATATCTAAAGCACTCGTTAACTTCCCACTATAAGCAAGTTTTTTTATTTTTTTCAGCTTCACGCTGTATCTCCCACACAGCTAGGTAGGCAGAGGGAACCTACACACTGACACTCCGTTCCCCACATTCCGGCAATTTCTGGAGGCATTACGTATTGAGTGGCGGAACTCAACGCCGCGCTTTCCCCTTCCGACACTAGAGCGAAGAAAATGCAAAAATATAAATGTAGAAAATATTTCATCTCCTCGAGTGGGGAACGAACCCACCACCAGTCGATTTACAGGCACACTTTGTGCCAAGCAAGTAAGTTCTTTTAAGAATATTTCATGAAGTAATGGTAAATTCATGTAAATGTATATTTAATATAATTATGACTCAATCAGCAACACTATTGCAGACTTAAATTCCGTACAACGCTAAAGAAATGGAACGCAAATATTTGTCAAAATATTAAGTCCAAACGCAATGTTTTGATTTAATTTATTTGATGATTTCTATATTGTTGTAGATTACTTATATACAGGGTGACAAGAATATGCTTTGGTGCATACTGTGATAGTTAAATAATAAATAATGCTTTTTCTGATAAGCTTAAGGCCAGTCGTGGCGCAGGGGCACAAAGTGTGACTGCAAAATCGACTGGTTGTGGGTTCGATCCCCACTCGAAGAAATGGAATATTTATTTAAATTTATATTTCCATTTCTTTGCTCTGGTGTCGAGGCAAAGCGCGGCGAAGAGTTTCACCACTCAACACGCAATGCCTGCAGATTTAGGCGGAAAGTGGGGAATGGAGTGTCTTAGCACTAGGTTCCTTCTGCCTACCCTGCTGTGTGCGGGATACAGCGTGAATACGTTTTGAAGTACATTTTGATTTATTCTGATAAGCTAAGTTTTATTTACGAATATTTTAGTACTCATTCTCATCGCGATTGAGTTCATCAGTTCAGCTACTGTCTGTCATCGTCAGCATCAAGAAACACAACGAAGTTATTCACATAAATGTTTATCCTATGTAATAAATATGCAGTTTACCGCCAATTACGGATTTAATTAATATTACATGAACGCGACATTATAATATCTCAATATACGAAATCGATTTAATAATTTCAGAACAGCTTAATGCCATAGCCTGCACCCAGCAGGGTAGCCAGAGGGAACCTAGTGTTAAGACACTCCGTTCCCCATTATTCGAATTCTGGAGACATTGCTTGTCGAATGGCGGAACTCAATGCCGCGCTTTACGTCAGCACCTGCTATCGGATACACTAGTAAGACATTTATTTTTCAATGTTCGTCATAAATATTTAAAAACAAGTTCAGAACTAACTAGTAGTTAACGTCATCGTCATCGTTGCTACTTCTTTCCTGATATAAAACAGGAAGTCATTTGCGAATTATCAAACCACTGCTCTTTGATGATTTGTAAATTTTATATAAACAAAAAAAACCGGTTATGTTCTACTTGATTACTTCTCGTATATACTTATATGTAATTTAAATATTGTATTTTTTAAATAATTCTTTTTGCATATTATTTTGAAATATCTACATTTTGATCAGCTTCACACTGTATCCCGCACACTGCAGGGTAGGCAGAGGGAACCTAGTGTTAAGACACTCCGTTTCCCACTTTCTGCTTTATTCTGGAGGCATCTCCGTATGAGTGGCAGAACTCAACGCCGCGCTTGTCCAAGACGCCAGAGCGAAGAAATGGAAATATAAATTTAAGTAAATATTTCATCTACTCCAGTAGGGGGGTCGAACCCACAACCAGTCGGTTTACAGTCACACTTTGTGCTCTTGCGCCACGACTGGCCTCATTCATCTATATTTTGATTGGTTATATTTATTTATCTTATAATATGGTTAATAAAGTTACATTATTTATTATATAATTTCTTATTTTATGCTTATGATTTTATATCTGCGTTCCGCTAACCTCGTTGGTTTGCATTTGACATAATACATACAGTTCGTGAGTTATTTTGAAAATTTTCCACCACAACTGTATTGCGAATTGAAATTGCTGTTTGCCATCCGTGGCGCAGGAGTATAAGCGTGAGACTGTAAACACGACAGGAGGGAATGAAATGTTTAACATTTTCATTTCTTCGCTCTGGTGTCGGGGCAAAACGCGGGGTTGTGTTCCCCCACTCAATACGCAATGCACTCAGAATGCAGCAGAATGCAGAGTGCTCTGAAAGCACTCAGATGGAAATTGGGAAGACGAGTGTCTTATCACAAGGCTTACCCTACTACATGCGGGATACAGCGTGAAGCGTTGAAAAAAAATGCTATTTGCTATAACAAGCAAACAAGATGATACATACTACGATTATTTATTATTTGTGAAGTATGACTCTTAGAACTGGTTATCTTTTAAAATGCGACAGGTGACTTACAACCGGTACCCTAGTTATGTCTCCAACTGGTGGATTGAGATGGAGAAAAAACACATTAACATTCACAGTGTATACGTACATACATACATACATACTTATGTGTATGCGATATAAGCATATAGTACATTGTTAAGCATTTACAGAGTAAAAATAATTGTAGTAATAGGCACTGTAGTCGTTTTTATTTTCATTTTATGTTATAATTTGTCTATTTCTATTTTAGTTTATATATCTTTTCTGCTTCACGCTTTATCCCGCATATAACGGGGTAGGCAGAGGGATCCTAGTGTAATAGACACTCTGTTTCCCATTTTCCGCTGAATTCTGGAGGCGTTGCGTGTAAAGTTGCGGAACTTACCGCAGAACTTTACCTCGACACCAGAGCGATTAAGATAAATATTAAAAAAAAAATCAATCAGCTTCACGCTGTCTTCCGCACACAGCTTGGTAGACAGAGGGAATCTCGTGTTAAGACACTCCGTTCCCCACTTTCTGCCGAATTCTGGAGGCATTGCGTGTTGAGTGGCAGAACTCAACGCCGCGCTTTGCCTCGACACCAGAGGGACGAAATGTAAATATAAATTTAAGTAACTACTTCATCTCCTCGAGTGGGGATCGAACCCAAAACCAGTCGGTTTTACAGTTACACTTTGTGCCACTGCGCCACGACTGGCCTTAATTAGGTTATATCTTAGGCTATACCTTGTTTATACATGAAAAGATTTGCTCTTTCAAAACTAGCAGTGTTAAGCAAAAACTGATGAACAAGTTTATAATACATAAGCATATTGCTAGTATTTTACGATTGGATGAATATTAATTTAAAATTATATTTGTAAACTGGTTTGCGCAGTAATAATCTTTTTTATTTAATACTAATTATATATTTGTTTGTCAGCTTCACACTGTATCCCGCACACAGCGGGGTAGGCAGAGGGAACTTAGTGTTAAGACACTTCGTTCCCCACTTTCTGCCGAATTCTGGAGGCATTGCGTGTTGAGTGGCAGAACTCAACGCCGCGCTTTGCTTGACACCAGAGCGAAGAAATGGAATTATAAATTTAAGTAAATATTTCATCTCCTCGAGTGGGGATCGAACCCACAACCAGTCGGTTTTACAGTCGCACTTTGTGCCCCTGCGCCACGTCTGGCCTTATATTATAATAATATTAATAATAAAAATATTAATATATTAAAAAACCAACTCAATCGTTGCGTAGTTGGGAAATACCGATATAAGATTATTGTAAACTTGTTTCGCTTTCGGTGTTTTTATTTTGCTTAAAATATATTTATATTATCTACCATTCCACAAGAAATGTCTTTAAATGATCTGTTGGTATTTTATAATGCTTGTATGTAATGGAGATGTATGAAGAGAGAGAGAGAGAGAGAGAATTTCCCATTTATTATCATAACCTAGTATAACAACAAAATAATTATCTATTATAACATAGATATACTGTATAAAACTTATGAGGACTGATACTTTAACGTGAACAGTATGTAACATCGACATTTTGTCTTTGAAATTTATAAGAGAAACTAGTTTTTAAACTTGCCTTTAGCTTGTTTTAAGTAATAAAAAATACTGATACCGATCAAAAAAACATCAGCTTCACGCTGTATCCCGCACACAGCAGGGTAGGCAGAGGGAACCTAGTCTTAAGACACTCCGTTTCTCACTTTCTGCCGAATTCTGAAGGCATTGCGTGTTGAATGGCAGAACTCAACGCCGCACTCGACACCAGAGCGAAGAAATGGAAATATAAATTTAAGTAAATATTTCATCTCCTCGAGTGGGAATCGAACCCAGAACCAGTCGATTTACAGTCACACTGTGCCATTGCGCCACGACTGGCCTCAATACCTCAACTGGTACCGATGAGACACTATAATAGCTGTGTAATTCATTTTACTTTTGTATATATGACAAACTAATAGATAGTTAAAAAAATGTAATATAAGTAAGTTATTAAGTCTAGACTTGTCTTAATTTAGAGTAAAACCACAATATATTGTTACGGTATAGGTACCTAATTGTACATGATTCATGTTTTGTTTACATCACATTATTAATATTAAATATTTTTTAAATTTTAATAAACTTTTAAATTTGGTAAGTACTTAATAAAAATTATGAAGTAACCATCAAATTCAATATTCAGTTTTATAGTTTTTTTTTCAGGAGCGTAGGTAGAGGGAACTTAGTGTTAAGATACTCCGTTCCCCACTTTCCGCCAATTTTCTAGAAGCATTGCGAGTGGAATGGCGGAACTCAACGCCGCGCTTTCCCATCGACACCAGAGCGAAGAAATGAAAATATAAATGTAAATAAATATTTCATTTTCTCGAATGGGGATCGAACCCACAACCAGTGCCCCTGCGCCACGACTGGCCTCAAGGTAGGTAGGTATATATTTTTTGGCCTCAATATACATATGTAACAATATATCTTATAATTTATGTGTATTGAACTTAATGTTTCACGCTCGTGGCTGCAATCTGAGAACAAAAAAGGTTAATACTAAATTTAAAACTATAAAAAAAGCCCCTTACAGTCGGAAAACTCAAGCGATCGAATGAAGAGTCACATCCTTGAAGCGCAATCTTTATGGGCGCACGATTTAAATCCGCTTCCTTGTTTTTTGCACAGACACTAATGGATTTTGCACATGGATGGATCGTTTTCAAATTAATATATATGTAAAATTGTGATTGTGAATTATTTTATTTAAAGGAAAAATATATCTGAGTAACTTAAAGAGCAATAGGCTATTTTTTTTCAGCTTCATACTGTATCCCGCACACAGCAGGATAGGCAGAGGGAACCTAGTGTTAAGACACTTCGTTTTCCACTTTCTGCCGAATTCTGGAGGCATTGCGTGTTGAGTGGCAGAACTCAACGCCGCGCTTTGCCTCGACACCAGAGCGAAGAAATAGAAATATAAATTTAAGTAAATATTTCATCTCCGCAAGTGGGGATCGAACCCACAACCAGTCGGTTTTACAGTCACACTTTGTGCCGCTGCGCCACGACTGGCCTAGGCTAATTATATACATACATAATTATATATACATATGCATGACAATCAAAAAGTTTTTACTCATATACTAATGCATTTGAATAACGTTAACTTTATGTTATTATATTTTTCCGTAAATCAAAATCAGACACTGTTAATGTTAGCTGATTCACAATTATATTTCAGAAAAAAATCCTTTGAGCTTTAAATATGAGATATTTAAACTTAAATTACAACGGTTAATATAGTATTTTTCTTTAATTTTCCGTTAGATATCGTCTTCAAGAAAAAAAAACGAGAAATGGAAATTAAATAAATCAGCTTCACGCTGTATCCCGCACACTGCAGTGTAGGCTGAGGGAACCTAGTGTTAAGACACTCCGTTCCCCACTTTCTGCCTAATTCTGGAGGCATTGCGCGTTCAGTGGTAGAACTCAACGAAGAGCGAAGAAATGGAAGTATAAATTTAAGTAAATATTTCATCTCCTCGAGTAGGGATCGAACCCACAACAAGTCGATTTTACAGTCACACTTTGCGACCACGACTGGCCCTCTTTTTCAGAATAAATGGAAATTTATTCTTAAAAATAAACTGCTGTTTGTGTTACAAGTTTATATAATAACTTGGTACAGTTTATTAGTAGCACATACTTAAACGTAGTAAATTACAACGTCAATATATATATTATCTTCCTTGACGTTTTTCTAGGAACCGAGAAAGGCACCGGTTACGCAGCAGTAAATAAACAATATAATTTAATACATAAAGTACACAATTATACATACATTCTTTTAGTATAGTTTCCTTGTGTGTCAGCTTTGCAGCGCTTAAGAGGCTGGGATAAGGAAGTTTACTTGTTTTGGTTAATTTATTTTTTATTTATCACAGTTTATAGAAAAAACATGACTACATTTTCTAATATTTACCTTTTATTTTGCATAAGAGACTTCCGATTGTTGATTCCCTGTAATCGGATTAAATTACAAGAACACTTTAGTAATACAATGTAATAAAGCAGAAACCACACTACTATAATTAGTTGGGTGTAACGACTAGAATTATACAATTTTATAATATTCCATATCATCGTCTGTGGCGTCTCAATTGTGTTATATAAATAGATCTTCCAGCTATTAGTATGAGTAATTTTAATATTATTCATTGAAAAATATTACTTAAATTTTCAGATATTTAAAAAGATTTCGTTAATATCCAAGAATTTGACGAAAAAAGACTTTTTTGGAGATTAACTATTTCTAAGTTGTCCTAACCTTTTCTTAGCTAAATAAAAACACATCTAATGGATTTTAAATTAAATTAAGATGGGAGCAGTTACGTCAAACAAATATAATAAAATTTTTAATTAATTATTATTTTCCTTAAAAATAACGTGATTCGCGTTATCTCGAACAAATAAAATAAACGAAAATTACAAATTTTCCATATTAAAATATTTTTATCACTGTCAAATTACAAACAAAAATATAAAAATGAAAGCGGTTCTTTTTAATATGACATTTAAAATGTTACAGCGCTATATGTATGTAATACAAACAAAACATATTGTTTAAAGGTTTCCTTATTCCAGTATGTCACATTGTTACAAATTAATTTAAATTTAAGTTATTCAAAACGTTGTACAGGGTTGTATAAGTTTCCTATTTTTGTTCTGTTTTAAAATACTCTACTAACGACTCTACTTCTCTATTAAAATAAAATAAATAAATCAGCTTCACGCTGTTTCCCGCACACAGCAGGGTAGGCAGAGGGAACCTAGTGTTAAGACATTTCGTTGCCCATTTTCTGCCAAGTTCTGGCGGCATTGCGTTTTGAGAGGCGGAACTCAATGTCGCGCTTTGCCTCGACACACGAAATTATAAATGTAAATAGATATTTCATCTTCTCTAGTGGGGATCGAACCCACAACCAGTCGGTTTTACAGTCACACTTTGTGCGCCACGACTGGCCTCTAAAAAGAATCGGCCTACAAAGGAAATCTTAAAAAAAATAATAAATTCCATTTAGATTCTATTGAATTCTGCTTCATCAATTAGTAGCACATAAATATAGTGGTACAATTACGGCCAGACTTTAATAAATACTTACTTTTCTATATACCGACGCCATTTTTTGATCGCGCTAGTGCATACAGCCGGATCAATCACCTATGAACCGAGCCATAAATCGGTCACGCAATATAATCTCAATGCATAACTAATACAACGTACACACCGACATTGCATATAAAATTACATATACGAGTTACGTAAACGCACGCTAGTCACGTTTTTTCTTAGGCATGAATTAATGTTAAAAAATATACATCCATATTTAATAGTTAATAAAAGAAAATTATTTTCTTGGAACCAAGATGATTGTATGAGCAGATATTACACCTAACTCAGGTTCTGCGGTATTGCTTTTTTTCGTTTTTTTTTTTGACACCAGTCGTGGGCGTGACTATGGGTTCGATTCCTACTCGAAGAACTGTTTATATTTAATTTCCTCGTTCTGGTAAGACGGCAAAGCGCGGCGTTGAGTTCTGCCACTTTGGGGGCACTACGTGTAGACGTAGCGCATCCAGAATTTGGGGATTGAATTTATAAAATTATAATTTTAAGTTTCGCAGGTTCTCTTTGTCTATATGCCGAATACAGTGTGAAGCTTAAATACGTTTTCTTGATAAACAAAATATTTTTTAAACAAAAACTTCAACACAAAAAGATACAATCTAGTTGTTTTTTTAAGTTATCTATTTCAACGAGAGCTAAAATCATTGAACACTTATAATACTCACGTCTTAATTTAAAACGCGAAGTCATTGTATAACATAAAAAAATATATTTTTACTTATAATATATATACACATAGATACTTCGATCGTAACTCTAGGTGGCAAGCCTTCGTCCAGTCTCCGAGACTGGTTCCCCGTTCGTAACGCCCGTAAGTCTACCTCGCCTATTCTACAAAAAGTGGAATACAATAAAAAACTAAATCGATTACGTGCAATTTGCCTGCACACAACTAGGGTTCTGCAAAAACCTGACTGTATCTACAGATTAAATAATAATTTTATATTACTTTTTGAATAATTTATACGGTACTAAGAATTTTATTATTTATTTTTATTTTATATTTACTTAAATTTATATTTTCATTTCTTCGCTCTGGTGTCGAGGCAAAGCGCGGCGTTGAGTTCTGCCACTTAGCACGCAATGCCTCCAGAATTCGGCAGAAAATGGGGAACGGAGTGTCTTACACTAGGTGCCCTCTGCCTACCCTGCTGTGTGACTAGCGGGATTCAGCGTGAAGCTGATTTTAAGAATTTTATTAAAACTTTCGCCTGCTTGTACTACAAATAATTGATTTCCTAATCTGAATTACTTCTGTGATCTAATAACATTATTTTTTTAAAAACAATATACATACATTGATAGCTAAAATTACAGCTAATTCAATAAAACACTTATTTTGTAGCAATATTGTCGCATGCATTTCTTTATATTGCCATATTTTTTTATTTTAAAACTTTAACTTTAACAAGTTTTACTTTAACAAATAAATCTAACGATGTACTAAACTTATCTCTTTCGAAATAATAGTAAAAATAACTAGAAAATTATGTACCACATATTTTTTTTAAATGACCTAATTATTTTCTGCATAATAAATGTCAAATTGATATAATAATAAAAATAAGAACCTTAATTTTTTGCATAAATTCATAAAAATTGGGTCACACTAGGCGTGGGCGCCTAAGACTCACTCACGCTATGGAATTGTCTAGAGAGCTCTTTTAAGAAGCTTTTGTTTTGTGTCTTTGAGCTGCATAAAATCACAAAATCATCAATTAAGAAATTATGGCATGGGCAAAAAATGTAAAAAAATCGAAGATGTTTTTTATATACAGCAATTCAACACTTAAGAGCCCAGTCTAGTCGTATGACTGTAAACGCAACAGGTTGTAAGTTCGATTCCCACTCTAGGAAATGAAATATTTAATATTTTAATTTCTTCGCTCTGGTGTCGACGCAAAGTACGGCGTTGAGTTCCGCCACTCAAAACACAATGCAGCAGAATTAAGTAGAAAGTGCGAGGCGGAGTGTCTTAACACTAGGATGCCTATGCCTATAGTGCTACATGCGGGATAAAGCGTGAAGCTGAAAAAAAAACAACATTTAAATTACAAAAATAAATTATAATTAGAGGCCCTTCCACGAACAATGTGAAATATTTGTGTAACAGATAGTAATGGCAGTTAGCGACGTTGTATATTAGATAACACGTCGTGATCAATGAAGTAACACTTAGGTATATATACCTACATTTATACCTATATTCTACACCATACTAATATTAATAAATGTGAATGTAAGTTTGTTTGTTATGCTTTCACGTCGTAATTACTTAACCGAATGTCATAAAACTTTGTACACATATTCTTAGAGATATTAGGAAGGACATAGGATATACATTTTTTAAAATATTATCCTTTGGGAAAATTTATCAATCAAAAATCTTAAATATACATGTATGTGATAAACGAATGCTATTGTGATTTCGCGGTCAAAGCCGCGAGCTAATACCTAGTATATACTAACATACATATTCTCGAATATATTTTGATCGGTGCTCTTCCTGGATATCGATATCGATGTGTGTAGTTAATATAATAAAGTATGGCTGAGTCATTTTTGTGTTATTTCAAAATCATTTAAATATTAAACATAAGACATCGCAGTGCAGTGGAACATCCTCTGAATGTAAAAGCAAAATGGATTCGATCTCGGACGAATGATTATATACAAATCGTTATTAATTTAACAATTTTGACTCAAAACTTTTAATGACAACACTGGCACCATAAGAAAGTAATCTGGACTGGGTCATAAGGCAAACGAAGCTGCGAACGTCGTCTAATATTAAACACAAATAAAATCAGCTTCACGCAGTATCCCGCACATAGCAGGGTAGGCAGAGGGAACCTAGTGTTAAGACACTCCGTTCCCCACTTTCTGCCGAATTCTGGAGGCATTGCGTGTTGAGTGGCAGAACTCAACGCCCCACTTAGCCTCGACACCAGAGCGAAGAAATGGAAATATAAATTTAAGTAAATATTTAATCGCCTCGAGTGGGGATCGAACCCACACCAATCGGTTTTACAGTCACACTTCGTGCCGCTGCGCCACAACTGGCCTCAAATTAAACATAAAAAGTCAGTTAATAGGTTATGCAAATTATTTAGCTGTCGGCCAGCACAAACAATATAATCGAGAAGCAAAACTAAACTATGCACAGTGAGTTCACGTTAATGATTTATTGCAGCAAGGGCGATCGCATTTTATATAAACTGGTCCTTACTTGACTATACACATTTATCCTTAACAATTACCGACAAAATTGCATTTGCAATAAGTTCTGAATATCTGTTGTAATATATTTTTAAAGCGTAAGTTGGTAATATAGCTCGTGTTTTATCGTGGCCTTATCGGTGTGATTAATTGTAATCAGCTTCCCGCATACAGCAGGGTAGGCAGAGGGAACCTAATGTTAAGATATTTCGTTTCCCATTTTCCGCCAAATGCTAGAAGTATTAGGTTTTGATTGGCGGAACTCAACGCCGCGCTTTGCCTCGACACCAGGGCAAAGATAAATATTAAATATTTAATTTCCTCGAGTCAAATCAAAGCCACAACTTGTCGTGTTTACAGTCACTCTTTGTGTCTTGATTAATCATTATAAAAAAAACAACATTTTTTAAGTAAATGAATCTCGCAAAAAATCATTTGCTTCACTGACTCATAAAACGGTGAAGCTTTGTCTGGTTACTCAGCTGAGGAAAGATATAGCTTTAAGAGAACTAAATAAATTATAAAAAGTCCATAGCATCGTTGTATTTATTTTAGTTGCTTGCTTTTATTTTATTTTCAACTATATATATATATATATACTTTAAACATTATATATCAGCTTCACGCTGTGTCCCGCATATAGCAGAGTAGGTGGAGGGAACCTAGTGGTAAGACACAACGTTCCCCGCTTTCTGCCAAATTCTGGAGGCATTGCGTGTTGAGTGGCGGAAATCAACGCCGCACTTTGCCTCGACACCAAAAGGAAGAAATGGAATGGGAAAATATAAATTTAAATAAATAATTCATTTCCGCGTGTGGGGATCGAACCCATAACCAGTCAATTTTACAATCACACTTTGCGCCCCTTTGTTAATCCTATATCTACTAACTTCGATCAACTATCCTATTGATCGAAGTCTGCAAAATATAATGTCAGCTTAATACTTTATTCTTTTTTAATCTATTCTAACATTCTAATATATTACCAGCCAAAATGGTAAAAAAAAAATCCTATCTAATTTACAAAATTATAACATATTATATATAGTAAGAGAAATCAAACGGATCATTCAAGACAAGTCTTAATTAAGCATCGAGCTATATATTTTTAAATAATACTTCTTTCTGAATATTTTTTAACATGTCATTAAAAGGGAAGGTCTGGGTTGCTACCTGGGTACCTGGTTTCATATTCCGATTCGTAATCATAGATTACCACTTATACATTGCAGACAACGTGCTCGAGATCTTATCCAGAAAGTTGTACGGGGAACAACGTATAGAATGCTTAAAATAAAAGACGTTACTTTTCATGTCGCATTATACCACGGAGACGGACTTAATATATTTTAAATTATATTTAATCAAAAATTGGAAAGATCTCTTATATATCTAAATTATACATATCGCCAGTCGTGGCGCAGTGGCGCAAATTGTGACTGTAAAATTGACTAGTTGTGGGTTCGATCCCCACTCGAGGAAAAGAAATATTAATTTATATTTATATTTTCATTTCTTCGCTCTGGTGTCGAGGCAAAGCGCGGCGTTGAATTCCGCCACTCAACAGGCAATGTCTTCAGTACTTGGCGGAAAGTGGGCAACGGAGTGTCTTAACACTAGGTTCACTCTGCCTACCCTGCTGTGTGCGGGATACAGCGTGAAGCTGATTTAATTTAATTTAGATTTTTATACGTATCTAACTAGTATATAGGTATTGAAGTATAACTATGAAAGATAGTTATGTGGAATTCTTAAAGAATAATTTGAGAAAAAAAATCACATAACTTTTAAAGGTTTCGCAAAAATTGTCGGCTACAATATCCTCTACACGTGTTCCTAATATCATGTTATATATACACGATGCGGGCTTAAGTAATATTGAAACGAGGTATTAACAAAACATAATTTAATAAAAACTAGTTTTACGCTGTACTCCGCATACAGCAAGGTAGGCAGAGGGAACCTAGTGTTAAGACTCTCAGTTCCCCACTTTCCGCCGATTTTTTTGGTAGTCAAGTGGCGGAACTCACCACCGGACTTTTACCTTGAGACATTCTCTTGAGTGTGGATCGAACCCACACCCGTCGCGTTACAATCACATCCTTGTGCCTCTGCGCCACAACGGCCTCATATAACTTAATTATTATAAATAGTACTAATTATTATCGTATACAGATTTACTTTTATAAATTACGTATACATCGCCATCGAGGGGAAAACCGGTACTGTAGAGGTGTGGCCGACGAGATTCAGTTTCTTACAAAAACAGAACCAAGTAGGTATACTAAATTACATCATATGACATTTCATATTAAATATAAATTTATCATTAATAATAAGCAAATTCATATATTTATGCGCTTATGCTGCTTTAACATAAAATAATATAATCGATCAGGTAAGCTATAAGTTAATCTTTAATTGACGTCTCTGAGTGTGGCTGTGAGAAGTTAATTGAAGATATAAATTAATTTATCAACATAAGAAGTTTGGTCCAAGACTAGAATTGAAACCAGTTACTATTTTAATGAGTCGTGTTTTCGGTTTCGTTATAACATTTGTTGATAGTGAAGCAAATTTTTATTAATGTCCTTAATATTTTTAAACATTCTTTTTATTTTTTATAGTATTTACCTAAATAAATATAAAATTATGTTGGCCACGATGTCCTCTAAATTCGTTGTGTTTTATAGTTTTCTTTGAGGCCAGTCGTGGCTCAGGGGCACAAAGAGTGACTGTTAACGTGACAGGTTGTGGCTTCGATTCACAGTCGAGGAAATAAAATATTTAATATGTTTATATCTCCGCTCTGGTGTCGAGAATCTCCAGAATTCGCCGGAAAATGGGCAATGTAGAGTCTATATTAGGCTCCCTCTGCCTACCCTGCTGTGCGCGGGATACACCGCGAAGCTGAATTATTATTTTCTTACCTACACATAATTAAGGTAAATATATACGTATTATATAGACATATTTATTTACCAATTCAATAATCTAAGATCGTTGTGCCATCACTGGTCACATAACGCTCAAACAAAGGGTTTCCCCACAGCCCACATGTCACCAAATGAAATTTAGACCTTGACTTTGTCCCCATTTCCCCATGAGGTTACGTCAACGTCACGAAGACACGTTGTGTTGCCTTACAAAACGATGTTAGTATATATTGTAGGTATACTCAACACCGATATGTTCTGACGCACGTGCTCGGTGAACCAAAATGGTGCGCCATATTACTGACTATAGCATTTTTGTGCTGTTTACGGAACTCCTTGTTTAAATTTTGTCGTATTATTATTGTTTTAAATGTAAATATTATATTATGCTTCTATATATATATATTTTTCGTCGTTTCACAGGGGCACAATGGTGTGACTGTAACGCGACAGTAGTGAGTTCAATCTCCACTCGGAGAAATAATATTATTAATTAATATTTTCAATTCTTCGCTCTGGCATCAAAGCAAAAAAGCCCGGCGTTGAGTTCCGCCACTCAGCACGCGGTACTGCAACGCAAACCTCGTAAAATTCGGCGGAAAGTGGGAAACGTAGTGCCTTAACACTATATACGGAATATAGCGTGAAGCTGATATATATTTTCAAGTTTAACGTACGTTTCTTAAATATAAAGTAATTTTTTCTAAATAATTTTATGTAAATTAACATTTAAAAATATTAAATTTTATTGGATACAGAACACCATAACATTATGAATATCACAATCATTTAAAGTTTCCGATTTCGTAATACCTGACTTCCTTTATACATATTGGTATTTAGCGAGGTAGAGGTAAAGACTTTTGACACTTGACCCATGGGGCCACGCTGGCACTCCGTGCCTGTTAAACTGCATTTCGTAAATGGATTTTCCCATAAAATAAATGAAAATATTATAGTTAAGTATATGTATTGTATGGTAAGCTAAAGGGTCTTTTAATAGTTTTTATCGCCCGGCCTTAATACATCGTTGAATTACTAAATCAAGTTTTTTTTCTTTTTGTATTATATTGTAGGAGTGTCTTAACACTAGGTTCCCAAGTTTCCCTCTGCATCCCTGCTACCTACGGGATACAACGTAAAACTGTTATGTAATGTAATATAATATAAAGTATATTATACTCAAAAATTTAAATTTATATTAATAATTGTAAATAAATATATTTAGTCATAAAGACGCAATATATATATAAAATATATAATATACGGACTTAAACAAGCAGGTCAAAACAACAATAGCACATTCTACGTACATTACCATAATATTACTATAATAGAAGATGTGCAACCATCACTTTCAACACTTTAGAACATTAGTCCATCTAATGGCTGTTACGAGAATTTTCAAATTTAAATTATGTAACGTCAAAAAGATTTAATATTCAATTATATTATATTAAAGATTTATAGCTAAATCAGCTTCACGCTGTATTCCGCACACAGCAGGGTAGGCAGGGAACCTATTGTTAAGATACTCCGTTCCTCATTTTTCACCGAATTCTGGAGGCATCACGAGTTAAGTGGCACTCAACGCCTTTGCATCGACATCAGAGTGGAGAAATGAAAATATTAATTCAAATAAATATTTTATTACCTCGAGTGGGAATCGAACCCACACCCAATGCCGTTGACAGTAACACACTTGTGCCCCTGCGCCACGACTGGCCTCAACTTAAAAGCTTAAAATATTTTATAAAACGACTAAATATCTTTTTTATTGTCATCTTTAGATTTCCGCGTGACGGCTGCATATATTGACTGAGGTTATATCTATTTTTATATAGCATGAACCACACCCTCGGCATTGAAATAGCGAAGCGTACGTTCAAATTGTAGGTACATGTAAGAACAAAGAAAATTAATCAAAATTATATCTACGTTGCTTAAATTTTCTTATTTTTATTTTTATATTATAACTTACATTTTTAAATCCATTTCTAATATTTTTATTTCTTCGTTCTGGTGTCGAGGTAAGCGCAGCGTTGAGTTCCGCCACTCAATACGCAATGTCTAGAGAATTCGGCGGAAAGTAGGGAACGGAGAGGCTGAACACTAGCTTCCCTCTACGTGACCTACTGTGGGGGGGATACAACGTAAAGCTAATTTATATTATATTTGGTTTTTTTATTCACTATCTATTTATTTTATAAAAATATGAGGTTCTACGATATAACAGTGTCATAGATCATTCCTATTATTTTCCACTACTATTCTTCTTCAGAGATAGTACTTTCAACACACAGTATCTGAAAAATTGATAACAGCTAAATTGTTATTAGTGTTGTGATTTCTTATATATTTTTATTATTATTCTTATATAAAGAGACTCGAGATACTACAGTCAAACTCATTAACAGTTTTGTAGGTCATAGCATAATTTCCTATGTATCTTCTATTGTAATAATAAATTAAGAAAAAAAACTAATCTTATTGTTTAAAATCAAAAAATTGAGTTTTCACTCTTTGTTTAAAATAAATGCATATTATATAATGATGGGCCATTATCATTGTTATGTTATAGCAACGTTCTGTTACGTTTACTGCTACAAAATAAAACAATTTTTATAAGTTTTAATATTAAACGTTTAAAAACATTTTAAAATTAATATTTATTACTGTACATAAATGTTAAAGTGCGGTGTTGAGAATATGGCGAAAAGTGAAAAACTGAAGTGTCCTTTTGGGGAACGGAATGTCTTTATACTAAAAAAACCTGCTTCACCCTGTATCCCGCGTGCAGCAGGGTAGGCAGAAAGAACTTAGTGTTAAGACATTCCGTTTTCCGTATTCCGAGGAATTCTGAAGGTGTTGCGTGATGTCTGGCGGAACTCAACGGCGCGCTTTTACCTCAACACCAGAGCGAGGAAATAAAACTATAAATGTAAATAAATATTGCACTTGCTCGAGTGGGGACTGAACTCACAACCAGTAGCGTTTGCAGACAAACTTTATGCCACTGCGCCACGACCTTCCTTTCCTTTTCCTTCCTTTCTGGTTTTTGTACTTGGTTTCCAAGTTATCTCTGCTTATCCTCCTATGGACGGGATACAGCCTGAAGCTAAAAAAATATTGACTACCTACTAACAAAAATGTATTACAGTTGTTTTCTTGTTATAATATTTCAATCGGTCATTTGATAACTAACAAAGAAAATGATATATCTTTATGACAATATTGCTTAAAATAAAAATTAGCTGTCCATTTTACAATTATCGTCGATAAGGATAAAATAAAGAATTCAGGTCTCGCATAAGTACGTTGAATTTTTAATATTATGATATTAAGGTCTTATCTCCAATCGAAACCCGGATAGAGATTTATGGCTTTTTTATATATGATAAGAATGTAGTACAAATATAGAATTAAACACAATGAACTATAATGACATTGGAGCCAGTCGTGGCGCAGGGGCAGCATGTGGTTGTAAACGCGACAGGTTATGGGTTCGATGTGCACTTGAGCAAATGGAATATTTCATATTTTCATTTTTTTGCTCTGGTGTTAAGGCAAGGGCGTTGATTTCCTCCGCAATTCACCGGAAAGTGGAGAACGGAGTGTCTTAACACTAAGCTCCCTTGCCTATCCTTGCTACATGCGGGATACAGAGTGAAGCTGAAAAAAAAATGTAAATGACGAATTCTATTACAAACATTAAGCAATTTAAATTGCCTATTTTGCAGAATTTATATAAAAAGCAACATTTACAATACCTCCATCACGGCTTGTCAAAATCCACTTAACAGTTTTTGCGCGATTGGTTAAATAAATTGTGGCAAAACTAACGTTAAATCTATGAAGAGAACTATTATTAAAACTGTTGCTAGGTCAGTATTTGATAAGTTTGTCACTTTATACACCCGAACTTAAGATCATTATTTCTAAAATAATTAATTTCACGCTGTATCCCGCACATAGCAGGGTAGGCAGAGGGAACCTTGTGTCAACACTCAATCTCCAACTTTCCACCGAGTTCTGGAGGAATTGCATTGCATAGGCGGAACTCAATAACGCCTTTTGCCTCGACACCAGAGCGAAGAAATTAAAATATAAATATAAATAAATATTTTTAGATAATTTCGATTCTTCTTGAATACGGCCCAAGAGGCGCCGGTTCAAATCACGCTAAATTTAAATTTATATATAAAATGTGAATTGACTAATATGTCAATTTTTAAAACAAAATAACATATAATACGTAAAATCTACATTTAAATGAAAAATTTAGTACCTAAATTTAGACTTTCTAGATATTTAATTCCAGGCTGTGATTTAGCTCTAACGCAAGCCCACATTGCGAACCAGCTGATGTCCTGTGTTTACGCAAACAACCGTATTCGACTTTCCTGCTTAGCCGCTTATGTTTTACAAGGGACGCACTCGGTTCTCGTTTAATTACTATATATAATATCACGGTATTCTTTAATAGCTATTAAAATACTTAAATATTATCTTTATGTTTTAAGTAATGTAAACCTGAACGTATATAATGTTACAGATAAGAATTTGTATAAGTCGGATTTGTTAAATGTTTAATAAAGTAATTTTAAATTTACTTTTTTTTATCCATTATGACTAATAAAGTTTCAGCTTAGTAGAGAAACCAACAGTTTAAATTTTTATCGTATATTTAGTTTACTTTTCAATAGATTTTTTTTTGTGCTATCCAAATAAAGATAATAAATGAAACGCCTTTTTACGTATGTACGTACAACAATGCATCCGAGAATTTGAAGTATGTCTTGGAAACCGCCCCAATACTCTAAACAATTATGTTATATACCTTTAACCTTCGAATTCTTGCACATCTGTTGTTTTACAGCAATTCGATATGCTTATAATAAAAAAATATGTTAATATTTATAATACTAAATATGTAAAGCGCGGCGTTGAGTTTCGCAGTCAACTTAATATTTTTAAACTTAAAGGAAGTTACTTTTTCAGAGATAATGTTGGGCTATCTTAAATATGACTTATAAAAGACATGAATAAACACAACACTATCATAGATAATGTAAGAAATATGCAATATCAACTAAAAATAGGAGTTTATTGTCATCACTGCACTTTAATACTAAAATATTGTCATTTATACAAAAAGATTAACTTGATTTTTTTAATCATTAATTAATATTCAAGAATACACATAAACTAACAATTTTACTTTACATTTCATTTAAACAGTATAAACGCAAGGAGGAAATTGAAACTCCACCAGCCCCATCAACTGGCATAAAGTATTGAATCCATTTACACATGCTGAAATAATTAAAATAAATTATAATAGCTACAACTCCGAGCCTGTCCGCAGCCCGGCACCTGAGGACCGGTTGCACTCGTTCCGAGGCCCACGCAACTCTTGGCCCTCTACCACGACACTTGACACCACTGTTCGACAGTATTACGTATCACGCTGACACAACGATATATACGCTGTCCATTGCGCGTTTTATTAGATAGTAATATCTATATATTCAGTCAAAAGCGTCAATGTATATAAAATGCATAAATATGCTTATTTAAAGTGATAGGCAGTCGTAAAAGCGCAGTTCAAAAGTGGACACCTAATAACCACAAGTTAGTTACCAAACTATTTGCATCGTTAAGTATTTTTCCACGATATGTTGACCTCTCGTATGCGAAACATGGCGTGTGTTTAGTATGAGGTGTAGTTAAATGAGTAGATTTTTTTTAATCTCAGCAAAATATGTGTTTAAGCCAGTCGTGGCGCAAGAGCATAATGTCACTGTAAACGCGACTGGTTGTGGGTTCGATCCTTATTTAAAGAAATTAAATATTTATTTAAATGTATACTTTTATTTCGCTCTGGTGTCGAGGCAAAGCGCTGCGTTGAGTTCCGCCACTCAACACGCAATGCGTCTAGAATTCGCGGAAAGTGGGGAACATAGTGTCTTAACACCATCTCTCTGCCATACCTGCTGTTTGCGGGATACAGCGTGATGCTGATTTGATTTGATTTCAGAACATGTATAGTTGCAATATGAGATTATGAACCGATAAAAAAGGATATACCTACATCTTTTTATTAACTTTAATTACGTTTGAAAGATCGACGATATGAGAATTGATGATGGCCTTTCAGGGTTTTTTTTGTTAATTCTTACTATCTTTGATTTATCGTCCATGTCAGTATTTTTATAGGAACCATTTATTTTTGAATGCTTTAAATATATAATAACATTTTTTTTATCATAAATTAAAAATTACATTTAAAATGTGTGAGATATATATTCGAATTATTTTTTTGATATTGTTTTTAAATCGGAGCATATGGTAAGCTGTCTTCCGTCTATATACATATATTTTTTTGAGCGGTTACGTATGTATGTACGTCGTACCTATCGTATAAAATACAAAAGTATTGTTATATATATTTTTTTTATATTTTATTTTAAAATGCGTCAAAATATTTTTTAAAACAAAAAATATATATTTTTTTTAACGATTTATTTTTTATACATTATAGTTATTACAGTAATTATAAAAAATACGTATGATGTCATTTCTACATTGATTTCGAAAATAAAATAATATCAAATGTTTCAAATAAGATATTGTACACATATTAATGTAAATGAGGCCAGTCGTGCCGCAGCGGCACAAAGCGTGACTGTAAAACCGACTGGTTGTGGGTTCGATCCCCACTCGAGGAGATGAAATATTTTCTTATTATTTTTCCATTTCTTCGCTCTGGTGTCGAGGCAAAGCGCGGCGTTGAGTTCTGCCACTTAACACGCAATGCCTTCAGAATTTGGCAGAAAGTGGGGAACGGAGTGTCTTTCACTAGGTTCCCTCTACGTACCCTGCTGTGTGCGGGATACAGCGTGAAGCTGATTTATTTTATAAACATACGCGCTTGCAACATGTACAAACAACAATTAGCCATATACATATCAAACTATAAAATTTTTATCTTATCTCTAAAAATGTAGAAATCTCGCAGAGGTGAATGCCCTGTAATCAGTCGACAATCACTGATAAGACAGAGGCCGGGCGGAAGTGACGGCGGCACAGCCTTCCGCTCGGAAGCAGCTTCCGGTGGCTCAGACGAGGCCATATTGGTTCGTAGTTCCGCCTTACACGTACGTATCGATTGTCGCATTTTATAAGGTAATGTTTTGTCTGTAATGTAATATATATTTGGACGCCCGAAATAGGTTAGTAATTTTATCGTCTAATATGTTTCCGGTGGCATATGTAATGAGTAAGGAAGCGAAACGCGGTTCATTTGAATTCGAGATAAATTTAATTAGTTTTTTTTTTCTTAACAATATTTTTTTAGCTGATAAACTGTACTGTGTACGTGCATAGAGTATGTACATGTAATAATTTTGTTAGTAATATGTACTTTCGATTGACAATTTCGATATATTTTTAATATATGTATAATATAAATATATATATTTAAGAATCGTAGCTATTAGTATTAGGTAAGTATTTATATTTATAACAATCATATTGAGAATTTTCATTTTTCGTGGACACATGCCTGATAAAAACTCTGCTCTCTTTAAAATCTTACTAACTAAACATATGCTTAGCTTAAGTCAAATCAAGAAAAGAAATGCTCTTTTGTTCATTCACCTTCACGCTGTATCCCGCAGGGTAGGCAGAGGAAGTCTAGTGTTAAGACACTCCACTCCCCACTTTCTGTCGAATTTTGAAGGCTTTGCGTATATAGTGTCGGAACTCAATGCCGCGTTTTGCCTCGACACCAGATACAAGTAATTAAAATATTGAATATATCATTTCCTCTAGTGCGAATCGAACCCACTATCTATACCGTTAACAGGCACACGCTTAAGCCCCGCGCTACGACTGGCTTCGTTCTTTTATATTTTAATATTATTAGGTCTACATACATATAAATAACCCACGACAATCGTGAATCAATAAAGAATAACCTGATGTGCAATTTTAACTAAAATCGAATTCTCAACAATATAATTATATATTTTTTTCAAGATATCATTTATTCAGGTTACTCATATATTTCTAATAAATATGTATGTGCCCCAGGGGTTAAAATAAGTCATAAAAAAACTACGGATGACTGTTGAGTCACTTAGGGAAATGTAGACAAAACAGATATAAACTTTAATTATATATAAGAGTGACGCAAAGTTTTTATTTATTTCCCATACAAAATAATAAATAAAGTTATATATGTAGATTCAAAATTACAAGTGATTCATCACGATTTAATAACATAATGTACAAAAAATTAAAACCGACTTTGAAACTATACTTATATGAACAAATTTAAACAAAAAGTATACTATAAAATCTAAAATTTTTACTACTTCATAGTAAAGTAACTTGAAAAATAAAGAATGGGTATTATATTATTTATATAATATACCTTACTTTTGGAGTCATTATTTGTTATTATTACATTATTATTAATTATTTTTTGCCTCGTTACCAGAGCAGCAGCAGAAATAAAATTAATATTTCCATTTATTTAATTTCCTCGAGTGGCAATCGAACCCACAACCTGTCACGTTGATATTCTATTTTAATTGTTATAAAATAAAATCAGCTGTACGCTGATATCCCGCACACAGCAGGATAGGCAGAGAGAACCCAAGAAGAAGAAAAAGAAAGAATTCAGGAGGCATTGCGTGTTGAGTGGTGGAACTGAACGCCGCGCATTGCCTCGACACCAGAGCGAATAAATGAAAATATAATTGAAATAAATATTTAATTTCCTCGAGTGAGGATCGACTCCACAACCAGTCGATTTTACAGTCACACTTTGTGCCCCTGCGCCACGACTGGCCTCCTCGTTATATTCCATTATACTACTGATTTATTTAACATAATACATTCACATCACATCATAAAACAACAGGACATATTATAATTTTCTTCTGCTGGTAATAATACTGTTTCACACGAATTGGCAAATGTGCAATATGCGAACCACATGCAGTTTCTAGGCGTCGTCGTAATATGATCAAAACGAAATTTATGAGTATATTTTTTTATATCTTCATTCTCAGTGAATTATATTGATCGTTAATAATAATACAGTGAGGATCAGTCGTGGCCCAGGTTGTGGGTTCGATTCCCATTCGAGGAAATTATATATTTATTATTTTTATTTGTTGGCTTCATTGGCACTCAACACGCAATTTCTCCTGAATTCTGTGGAAAATGGTGAACAGAGTGTTTTAACACTAGGTTCCCTCTGTCTACCCTGCTGTGTGCGGAATAAGGCGTGACGCTGCAAAAATTAATTAATAATTATACAGCAAAATAGTAGGTAGGTGTTTACGTCGTGATGAAATCATGATGAAATAAATACAATCTAACCTTTTTTGAACTTCTAAGACTGTTGAGTTTTGTTACATTTTTCCTGTTTTTAATTCATAATTTCACACTAAAATTTACTTATAATTTGTCTAAGTTTTACTCATTTAAAAACTTTTAATAATAAAATAAAAAAGGAAAGCAAAAAAGAAAAGTATACATTTATTAGTTTTTACTTACATTAATATTTTTTACATGAAAAACCATAAATATTTAACCTAATAATTTCACAGTATGTTGAAATTCGATAATGACAAAACTATATTTACCACCAATGACTCAGATAAAAAATCAGTTTCACGCTATATCCCGCATATAGCAGAGACAGATAGAACCTAGTGTTCAGGCACTCTGCTCCCCATTTTCCGCAAATACTAGACGCATTGCGTGTTGAGTGGCGGAACTCAACGCCGCGCTTTGCTTCGTTACTAAATATTTCATTACCTCGAGTGAAGATCAAACCCACAACCTTACATTAAGTCCCGGAGCCACGTTGACCTGACTAACTTTTAGCTGAATGTTTTTATCATGCAATGATGCAATATAAAATATGTTTAAATATTTGTAGAATTCAAATGGCGACAGTCACGCTACTCTATGGCGACGGCCCACGTTACATAAGACCACGTTGAGACTAACTTACTAGCGAATGAACTTGCGTAACTGATTCGGTATAGGTTGTATTTAACGTAGTAGTCAGTCGCTGGAAATATTACGTTCTAGGAAAAGTGGTCCAATGTACTATAATTTTCCATAAACGGTAGTATTTTATGTGACTTCCGGTTCAAATGTATATTATTTTCATTTAATTACATTTATTAAGTTTCTTTAACTGAAATATTAAACTAATATGAGGCCAGTCGTGGAGCAGCGGCACTAAGTGTGACTGTAAAACCGACTGGTTGTGGGTTCGATCCCCACTCGAGGAGATATAATATTTACTTAAATTTATATTTCCATTTCTTCCCTCTGGTGTCGAGGCTAAGCGCGGCTTTGAGTTCTGCCACTTAACACGCAATGCCTTCAGAATTCGGCAGAAAGTAGGGAACGGAGTGTCTTAACACTAGGTTCTCTCTGCCTACCCTGCTATGTGCGGGATACAGCGTGAAGCTGATTTTTAATTTTTTTTACTGAAATAATTATACAACTAACAAAGCAGCTAGTAACTAAACAACAAATAAATAACAAAAAATAGACAAAGACACGTGAAGAAGATGAATATTAGCCCTTTAAATGCAATAAAGTTTTACAAAATTAAATTATTTAAGTAGTTTCATTTCTAAATTATGTGTCTTTATTTTTCTATCTAACGTATTACGCCTGATATATTAAACGTTTCCTTGTTTGATAACAAACAATTTTAGCACAAAAAAAATTATTGTATAGTAGGTGAATTAAAACATCGCTTTTATTTGTTTCTTTTACTACGGAGCTGAGCAAAAACCTATTGTATTTTCGTCCGCCCGATCAGTTCCCTAAAATAAAGCAAATATTTACAAAGATATTTCTGGTGATCGGAGGCCAAGACGCGACGCAATAAAACACATGATGGGTTCGTTAAACTTTCATTAAAAAACTAGGTAGTACGTGCCTACTATTCCAACTATTCGTAGTTTTATATGAAAGTAGTAAAATACATGAAATTATTAGATAAAAGAATAGATTCAAAATATACGATTTATTTTTAACTTCACGTTGTAACCCGTCCGTAGCACGGGGTAAGCAGAGGAAGCCTTGTATTAAGGCATTCCGCTCACCATTTTCCGCTGATTCTTGGAGGCACTTCGTGCTGAGTGATGGAACTCAACGCCGCACTTTGCCTCGACAGCAGAGCGAAGAAATGAAAATATTAAATATTAGATTTCCTCGAGTGAGAATTGAACCTACAACCTGTCACGTTTACAGTCACACGCTTGTTCCCCTGCGCCACGACTAGTATTTAAAAATATAATATTGAAATATCCATATATCTACACCTGTTTTAGTCAAAAAATATATATATCGGTATCATTGAATTTCGTATGAATCTTCATTAACCTTATTTGCATTTCAAGGTTCCCTATAACTACTTGTATATGGTCAAATATTTTCAATCGGCCATGCCCTAATTGTGATCGATTAAGAACCGAAAATGACACAAACGAGGTCTGCCTTCTGCAGTTTTGTAATCATCTTCGACAACCTCCACAGACTAAGTTAACGAGATATTTTTTTATTATATAAACGACACGAATATTAGTAGTCTGTGTTCTATTTTTTTTTGTGGTTTTCACTTGTTTGGTTTTATTTTAACATACTCTTTTGCTCAACTGCTTCAGTTTTGAAAGAGGTTCAGACGTTCAGCTAGAGAGTCCCTCCTTAAAAGTGTAGACTCCTTCTTTTGATGTAGACTGAAGAAGTCCTGTTTAATTTTAACGAGATCTCTAACATTGTGGACCTAATAATTTAATCGATTAGGCGTCTAGGGAATAGCAAGAATCGACTCGCCTCGGGCGCTATTATTTAAATTGACGGCAAGCTAAAAACCAGTTTTGCGAACGCGGCTTTCTTTGATACTTTTTGTATCAGAAATAAAAATGTGTGAATTGTGGCATACAATTTTTTTAAATTATCATTCCCTTACAAACTTAAACTCTAACAATATAAAAAAATAAAAAATTAAATTAGCTTCACGCTGTATCCCGCACACAGCAGGGTAGCCAGAGGGAACCTAGTGTTAAGACACTCCGTTCACCACTTTCTGCCGAATTCTGGAGGCATTGCTGAGTGGCAGAACTCAACGCCGCGCTTAACCTCGACACCAGAGCGAAGAAATGGAAGTATAAATTTAAGTAAATATTTCATCTCCTCGAGTGGGGATCGAACCCACAACCAGTCGGTTTTGCAGTCACACCTCGTGCCGCTGCGCCACGACCGGCCTCAACAATATAACAATATAATATTTTTAATCTACATTTTTATCTAGGTACGTCAAATGCTTAACGTTGTAGTGTTTGTGACAATAAACATACGCGATAAATATTTTTTTTTTGTTGTCAAGGATATTATAGTAGTTTTGTAGGAGTTACGAGGTAATTTCGTTTTTTTAACCCAGAAAAGTGAACCATATTCGGTGTGGTAAGGTTACGCTATCTGATCAACGAAAATAGCTTAGACTAAAATTTCGTCAAACACAAAGACTCGCTTTAACACGTCGCGTCGTCTGAGTCGCAAAATGACGAGGTACCAACTAAATCAGCTTCACGCTGTAACCCGCACACAGCAGGGTAGAGGGAACCTAGTGTTAAGACATTCCGTTCTCCGTTCTGCCGAATTCTGGAGGCATTAAATTTTGAGTGGCAGAATTCCACGCCGCGCTTTGCCTCGACACCAGAGCGGAGAAATGGAAATAAAAATTTAAGTAAATATTTCATCTGCTCAAGTGGGGATTGAACCCACAACCATTCGGTTTTACAGTCACACTTTATGCCCCTGCGTCACGACTGGCCTCAAAATACATGAAATTGACCTGTGGTACCTACTAAAGGTACCTCCAAAATAAAAATTTACGAAATTGAATTGTCACACAAAGAACTGGACTTTTAATTAACCCTTTGCTATAAATAAATTATGAATAAATGCGAAACATTTGCGTCCTACTTCGGTGTTTATTGTGTTTAATGTTTTTATTTAAATACTAAACTCCATGTTTATATGAAAATATGTAAAGTGTAAAGTCGCATATGTACGCAGCTGCCTTAATAAAAAAAGGTTGATAATGTTAATTAATATGTATATATGACGATTTTAGTTGATTTCTTTTATATTACCTTAAAATTAATTAGAGAGTAATGCACTTCCTAAATCGTTGGCTATACGCACATATATTTTTAAACAATAATATGTACTTTTTAATATTTTTAAAGTGTTATTCTACACTAAGGAAAGAAAAATACTTATTAAGAAAACGTATAAATAATTGAACGTATTAGGATTTGAACCCGCTCCTCTTGAAAACCAAGAGTCCAATGTATGGTTTAATGGTCAGAGCCTTGAAGTCCAAAGTATAAAACACATAGGTTCAAATTCTACCACGTTTTCATATTTATACATTTTCTTAATAAGTAATAACCTGTATTTTCTGTGCGGAACACGCGAAGACACCTCATCAGTTCCTGGCTGAAGGTCGCCCAGCTTGCGACAACGAGTCTCGTGCATCCAGCGTCGTACTTACACTCATTTCAGAGTTCATGGCAACTCTTATTTTTAAGTCGGATAAACTCGGATGAAGAAGGTCAAGGGCTCTGTTTTTGGCGGATGCGAGCTCGGCCGCTGCCAACAAGCGGACTTTAATTTGGTTTCTTTGTTTAAATGAAGTCAGGTATTATTAATGGATTTATAGTAAGTGTAGAGGTTTGTCAATGAATTTATAGTGATGTACATTGAGTAAATATATAAAAAATCAACTTCACGCTGTATCCCGCATGTAGCAGGATAGGCAGAGGGAACCTAGTGTTAAGACTTTTTCCAAATGCCGAATTTTTCGTTTGCGTGTTGAATTGCGGACGAAGAAATAAAGATATTCATAAATAAATCAATCCCCGGGTAGGGATCGAACCCACAACCATCGCGTTACAATCACACCATCTCAATATCAAGTTATTTGTTATAACCTCATGGGTTTTTTCATGTCAATTTTTTTTAATTCACATAAGGTATTCATAGTGGCACATGTATTATCGTTTGTCTGTTGATTCGTCTGTCCTTGGAATAAGGATGCGCGGAATATCTACTTGGCTGTTATCTTCTCTACATAGTTTAAAAATAAACTTAAATTACGGTGAAATAGTCAAATAGTTTTGTTCATGATTTTATCTTATTTTATTGCTGAGATTATTTCGTATTTCAGAATTATGTACGTGCAAAATGTTATTTAATTTTTATTTATTTCAAAATAAAAAATAAATCAGCTTCACGCTGTATCCCGCTCACAGCAGGGTAGGTGAGGGAGCCTATTGTTAAGACACTCCCACTTTCTGCCGGATTCTGGAAGCATTGCATGTTGAATGGCAGAACTCAACGCCGCGCTTTGCGACGCCGCTGCTCGACACCAGAGCGAAGAAATGGAAATATAAATTTAAGTAAATATTTCATCTCCTCGAGTGGGGATCGAACCCACAACCAGTCGGTTTTACAGTCACACTTTGTGCCCCTGCGCCACGGCTGGCCTCATATTTTAGTTTTTATTTCTTGTAATGATTTTATTTACTGAACAGCTTATACAATGTCTTTGTTTCGTCGTTAAACGTGACTGGTCCCAACATGTTATTACAGTCCACGCCTGTAATTATGGTAGAAATTGAAAGTGGGTATACTGGTAAAGAATATGCTATAATACCTTATAGAGTTTGCTCTATGGAACGCGTAGTAGTGTTCTTACACATATTTTTTATTAATTATAAGGCTTTCGTGGCGCAGGGGCACAAGGATGAGACTATAACGTGACGGTTGTGGGTTCGATCTCCGAAGGTACTGAATTATTATTTACTAATATTTTCATGACTTCGCTCTGGCTCCAAGGCAAAAGCTCGGCGTTGAGTTCCACCACTCAACACGCAATGCTTCGAAAAATTCGGTGAAAGGTATGGAGTATCGTAACACTAGGTTTACTCTGCCTACTCTGTTGTGTGCGGGTTACAGCGTGAACGTGTTTTAATTCGATTTGACAATATGAATAAATAATTAAATATTATCAAAGTTTAATTATGACAAATATTTTAAAATAACAATATAATTTCAATAATACGAAGATGTCTTATTTATATTTATTCATACGTCACTTAAACTTATAATGTGTATACGAATGGATAATGTCACGGACATTTTTGGTGTCTGTATCCGTTTTGCAAATTTACAGAGCAAATACATACATTAAATATGTAAACTTAGATACTAGTTTTAATATTTTTTTACTTCACTATGTAATCCTGCTGTTAGTAGGGTAGGCAAGAGGATCCTAGTGTTAAGACACTGTTTTCCATGTACTGCATGCTGAGTGGCAGTGGTGCAATATCCCTCTTCATTCCCAAACCAAACCCACAACTATCGCGTTTTCAGTCAGAAGCTAAGCCACTGGGCCACAACGTCTACACTGGTATTACTGATGATAGTGGAGTTTGATTCCATCTTTCGCTTCCCTACTCTGATAGACAAGTCGCGGCGTTGTGTTTTGCCAATCTACACTCAATCTCCCGAAAATAGGACAAAAAGTAGAATGTGGAGTATATTAACACTAGGTCCCCTAAAATGTGACAAAAGCGTGAAGCCGCTTTGTTTAAAAATTATTTTCGAGCCTTTCACAGATAAGTATGAAAGAAAACCTAATAGAAACTCTCTCTAACCTACATTAAAAAAAATAGTTATTTAAAAAAAAAAAATTACAATTTATTTATCTTATTACCTAATGATACATAAAAAAACATAATATTCAATCATCTCTAATTCAAGTGATGTAATCCGGAAGTATGACCTCGTTCTAAGCCATATAAGGAAGGCAACGTCAGCTTTTATTAAATTCACAAGAAAATTCTCTTTGTTTCATTATTCATTATTGTGTCGGAAGCGATCGAAAATGTTTTTATGAAAAATGTGCAAAACTTGTTTTTTATAGCGCTGTGTTATATCTATATCTAACAGTATATCGCTTTTTCGATAGTATTCGATTTTTAACATTTTTTAAAGTATTAATCCACACTTAGGAAAGAAAAATATTTATTTAGAAAACGTATAAAAATTTGAACTTAGCGGGACTCGAACCCGCGCCTCTTGGAAACCGACCAAAAGCGCGAGTTCGAGTCCCGCTACATTCAAATTTTTATACATCTTCTAAATAAGTATTTTTCTTAAGTATAGATAAATGTTTTTTTTTATAGTCTTTCAATGTAGCATTTTAACTTTTTCCACACTTGTAACAGTACACATATACAACTCATAAATAGATACATATCTATATAACCCTTATTCGAACAGTGACGTAGAGCAAGTTTAATTAATTAATTTATATATATTAATTAAGGCCAGTCGTGGCGCAGGGTCACAAAGTGTGACTGTAAAATCGACTGGTTGTGGGTTCGATTCCCACTCGAGGAAAAGAAGTATTTATTTATATTTATATTTTCATTTCTGCGGTCTGGTGTCGAGGTAAAGCGCGGGGTTGAGTTCCGCCGCTCAACACGCAATGCCTCCAGAACTCGGCGGAAAGTGGGGAACGGAGAACTGCCTAGCCAGCTGTGTGCGGGGTACAGCGTGATTTTTTTTTTAATTTTATATATATTAATTAACATTGAGACAATGAAGAATTTGACTAAACTTAAAAATATTATACGGTCGGCGAGTCGTGGCGGCCCTGAATTGAGGCTTTCTGTACTTTTATGTATTGTTCACTTGGGAAGAAATTATTAAAAATAAGAAAAAATGTGCAAAGATCTTGCGCAAACATTAGTACTACAGCTATTTTTAACATTTTTATGTTAAATATAGCTATAGATAGTCGTAAATTGTAACAAGCGTATAAGAATTTCGGCGTAGCTTGTGAAGGTGAACGTATGACTTAGTGGCCAGAGCGCTAGGACAGTTACCAAGAGGCGCGGGTTCAAACCCCTCTACGTTCAAATGTTTATAGGTTTTTTAAATATCTTTTATATAACATATAATATAATAAACGGGTAAAATATTACAATAACTTCGTAATGATGCTCAATTAACCTATCAGCAACAAATGGTTTGTTTAAAACACAAACGGTATAACAACATCCTGGTGTCACAGAATTAATCATATTTTATAATTTAAATCTATTTCTGTTAAAGGTAAATTAAATTATGCAATACTAAGGAACGCTGTTCACGTAAGTCAAAGGCAGTATTCTATAGATTTATTGTAAGAACTACCCACAACTTAATATATTTCTGTGGCATAATTTTACATACTACTAAGATCTTTTAGTTTTTAGAAGTTAGTTAATAATATATTTTTAACTCATTACATTTCGCTAATAATTAAGGCCGGTCGTGGCGCAGCGGCACGAGGTGTGACTGCAAAACCAACTGGTTGTGGGTTCGATCCCCACTCGAGGAGATGAAATATTTACTTAAATTTATATTTCCATTTCTTCGCTCTGGTGTCGAGGTTAAGCGCGGTGTTAAGTTCTGCCACTCAACACGCAATGCCTCCAGAATTCGGCAAAAAGTGGGGAATGGAGTGTCTTGACACAAGGTTCCCTCTGCTTACCCTGCTGTGTGCGGGATACAGCGTGAAGCTAATTTAATTTTAATTTTTTAATTTCGCTAATATATTTTCAAAACACCTAAAAGAGAATTTTGTCACTACCTACTATGTAACTTATTAAAGATATATATATGAATCTTCTTAAAGGTATATTATGAATTATCCTAATATACTTTTAAAACGTAAATGCACAAATAATGCAAAGAAAGCAAAAATACACAACAATTTTAATGCAGAAGAACTCATAAATCATATAAATGGTTGCACGTAAAAAGAAAACAATAAAGAAACAAAAGCGTTTATAAATATTCCAAAGCTGGTAGCTAATTGTACAAAAAGTATTTAAGAAAGCCATTCCTTTTAAAAGTTTTAAACACAGTACCATGTATCTCTACACAATGCTGTGAGACGTATTTAGGGAAGTGCGTGGTTAGACTTCGTAGTTAGAAGTCTTAGAGCTGTGCTGTATTGTGATATTTTAAAAATCGATATACAAAGTTTTTTTTTCAGGTACCCTTTTTAGTGTTAGTTTAGTGTTCAATGGAGAAAGGAGTGTCGTAACATAAGGTTCCCTCTGCCTAGCCTGCTGTGTGCGGGATACAGTGGAACTGTCAGGAAGTCAATCTTTATATGTAAATAATAATATATTAAAATTATATTAAATTATTGCAATAAATATTACACAATTTACTGTATATTTGACATTCTCGTACATCGTTTCCCTTTTTCAAAGTTTTACAAAACAACGCGTACTTTAATTGACAATAGGTGTACTAGTTTTAAATAAATATAAACCTAAAATAATAATAATAGATTAAATCAAAAAAAAAATCTTAGTTAAAATTAATTTCTGTGATTTCAAATCTAAATAAAAAAAACATTATTTTTGACATTAAAATCACATACTACATAATAAAATCTATAAAAACTATAAAATCTAGTATATTAATTGAAAATCGATTAATTTAATATTTGTATATGTAAGTACATATATATTTCCATTTCTTCGCTCTGGTGTCGAGGTTAAGCGCGGCGTTGAGTTCTGCCACTCAACAGGCAATGCCTCCAGAATTCGGCAGAAACTGGGGAGCGGAGCGTCTTAACACACTAGGCTCCCACTGCCCACCCTGCTGTGTGCGGGATACAGCGTGAAGCTGTTTTTTTTTATATCTTAGTATCGATACAGTCCCCTCACTGCGTTGTCTGTCTGTCTATAAAAGTGCATTGTACACCTCCTGGTAGACGTACATCATACGATATTTGCATACAGTTATAGTGAGCTATAGCTAGTTTTAGTAGTGTTTATTACAAAACGTGTTTCGCTCTTCACTGTGTATTTATGCAGTTGTGTTTGTTCATCACACAACCTCATGTGAGAATTTGTGTTTATTCTTGATGCATATTATAACTATTACAAGTACCTATAGTATAAGTTAATAATCATCTTCACACCGTATCCCGCAACACGGGTAGGATGAGGGAACCTAGTGTTAAGACACTCCGTTCTCCACTTTCTGCCGGATTCTGGAGGCATTGCTTGTTGAGTGGCAGAACTCAACGCCGCACTTTGCCTCGACAACAGAGCGAAGAAATGGAAATATAAATTTAAGTAAATATTTCATCTCCTCGAATGGGGGTCGAACTCACAACCAGTCGGTTTTACAGTCACACTTTGTGCCACTGCGCCACGACTGGCCTCTATAGTATAAGTTTTTTAATATTATTATTTTCATATTTTTTACATTTTATTAAAGTCCCGTTATAATAGTATAACTTTAGGTAGGCAGGTAGAACCTAGTATTAAGAGTCCGCGTGCGTGCGTGCTAAGTGGCGGAAGTCAACACCACGATTTATCTTATTATTAGAGCGTGGAAATATAAATAATTATTTCCCTGAGTGGAAATCAAACCCCACAACCGTCGCGGTTACAGCCAGACGCCACGAGAACAACACAATAAAAGTAGAGGCGTGCCGCGTAATCTTCCTAAATAAGAGACAAATTTCTTTAAAAAAAATGAAAAAATAACCCAAGTTGTTATAATTATAATCGATTATTAATTTAAAAAATAACCTATTACAATAAAGGCAATAACTTAAAAAAGAAACTAAGAAAGCTCAATAACTGAGCTTAGTTTAAAGATAAAAATTTAAATAGGTTTGGTTTGGTTCTTTAAATATGGCGTTTTAAAATTTAAATATATCTTACATATGTTTTAAATTTTTATCTTTTTATGTACCTACGTACATAGCTGGCTTTAAGAAGACACACGACTAGAATATAATATTACAAGGAATTGGAAACAATGAATAGAGAACATTTGTTTTCGGTAGGCGCAACGCCGGGTTGACTTGACAAAAACGCCAGAACCCATTTTACATGCCAGACTCGACCTCTGACGCTTCTACGAAGTAAAACAAAAGAATATTTATTTACTGCTTAAACGTCTCTAAATATAAATACTTGTAACTCGGAAATTTTTTGAGCGAAATAAATGAAATCATTAAGAAACATAAATTTGTTTTTGTTTTAGTATTTATATTGAAATTTTAGCCTATAAAATATTTATTGATTTTAATTTTTCATAATAGAAAAAATAACTGGTCAAGTGCGAGTCAGACATGTCAAAATGCAGAAAAAAAGATGAATAAATGCTCGTGTCTTTTGATTGCGTTTACTTAGATAAATTATCTTAACAGACGGACAGAGGGACGGACGTTTTTACCTTATAAGGTACGGAACCCTAAAAACGTGTGAACTCAAACCGTTGTGGTTTGCGTTAACACGTTGCGATCATTATCGATCGTTAACTTTCCTTTAAAATTTAAATGATGATGTAAATGAAAAAAAAATACTCCGAATATATAACTAGGTGATAATAAATTTTTTCTAGATTTACTGCACCACTATCTCATTTGTTAGTGCCATACCATTACGTTACACGTACCTACCTACCTACCTACCTACCTACCTTCGCTTACGATTCATTTCACTCGATCCGCAAAGCCAGCCCACGTACGGGTATTATCAAAGAGATCCGCTTGCAAATACGTGATCGCATTTCATAAAATACAAGATTTTATTCACTGTCATTCTTACGAAATATAAGTCGATATTTGATATTTTGAACGTTTGTTTAAAGAAATATAGTGAATAAATAAAAATATATTTTGCTTTCATTAGAATGTTCAAAAAGTGACTCAAATATATCTAAATCTTATTTTTTTTCCAAGTTCAGGGCAGACAGACGTAGCATAGTGTCAAGATACTCCGCCACCCTGTCTGCAGAATTCTGGATTGCGTGTTAAGTGGCGGAACTTAACGCCACGTTTTACTCGATACCAGAGCAAAGACATAGAGCGAAATGAAAGCATTAAATATTTAACTCCCTCACGTGGGAATCAGATTCAAAACCTGTGACGTGATTTAAAATAATATCATAATTATTATTTTTGAAACTATTTATGACTTTGAAGATACATATAGACGTTTATATGTTTATATAGTGACAGTGTCACTATATGAACACTCCACAATAGTAACTGAAATTAAATTAAATCAGCTTCACGCTATATCCCGCACACAGGAGGGTAAACAGAGAGAACCTAGAGTTAAGACACTCCGTTCTCCACTTTCCGTCGAATTCTGAAGGAATTGCGTGCTGAGTAGCGGGACTCAACACCGCGCTTTTCGTCGACACCAGAGCGAAGAAATAGAAATATAAATTTAATTAAATATTTCATTCCCTCGAGTGGGGATCGAACCCACAACCTGTCGCATTCACAGTCACACTTTGTGACCACGACCGGCCTCGAGAAGAGAGAAGTAACTATATGTATATACTCGTGTGTAGCTACTACATTACCTAGTTTTGATTATTTATATTTTTTAATATTAGAGTCCAGTCGAGTTAGATAATGGTAATAAATAATATGATGTTGGATTCCGCTATCCAAAATATCAATATCTTCTAATGCGAAGAAGAAGGAGGAAGCATCTCCTTTTTTATTTCCCAAAATGCAAACATGGCTGAATATAAAACAAAAAAAGATTCTCATAAAAACATTTACAAAACCCAAAAACCTAATAGCAACCGTAATTTTGAATGTCAATTGGTTATTTATAGTAGAAACTATGGAAGTAAATTTATGGACCATTAGAAGGTTCCTCAAAAAGGCGATATATTGAATAACATAAAAATCTGTTCGTAAGGGTCTAGAGACTTTTCTGTTGTCACCGTGGACCCCGTTTTTTGTTGGACCCCTTCAACCCCACTCACTTAAGAAACAAAACAACTATAGTGATGTCCGTGACGTGACGATCTGAAGTTTTTAATTAAATTATTGAGATTAGGTGTAATATTATTTCATTATATGAGATGTAATATAAGTATTTAAGTAAAATTAATTAAAATGGAATTGTATTCTTATTTTTTTTTATTTTTAAGTTTTTTTAACGTTTTATTATGGTTTAATTTGGCATTTTACAGCATTCATTACTCTATTATAATAGATATTAATTATTACAGTTAAGTAAAATAATATAATAACTATATATTTACATATTTGTAAGACTACGAAAATAGATTAAGTAATTAATATATTCCGGTCGTCGCACAGGGGCACAAGTGTGCAACTGTAAACGTGACAGGCGATGTCTCCAGAATTCGGCTGAATGTGAAGTACGGAAGTGTCCTAATGGGCACAGATTGTCTTGGCTTTTGCTTCTGCTATGAACGTGATACAGCGTGAAGCTAAAACAAATATAAAATATTAAAGATATTTTATGAAAAAGCTACTCTATCGAATTTCAAACTATCGACAAAGCACGTCACTGCGAATGCGGCGACGCTTTAGAATATGACAAGTGCAAGTTGAGTTAGGTCAGGTGTCACACTTCACTACATACATACGTACATTTCGAGCTTAACTAATAACGAAATAAGGCACTTTGGTATAAATTTACACATTACGATTCATCTCGTTCGGCGTTGGGTTCCGCCACTTAGCACGTATTGCGGAGAGAAGAAAACGGAGTGCCTTAATACTATGCTCCTTTTGCCTACGTATCATCCATTGATCTTAGTGGCTTGGTTTTAGTTGAAATGTTTCTACTATTTTTTTCCCGTTTTTAAATATATAAACCACTCGAATCGGGTTCGCTTAAGCGGAAAGCGTAGATCTAAATGAATGACCCTTCAAAATCCTCTCTGGAAAAAAACGGACAAAAGCACTTTCATTTAAAATAAATACATTTTAATGAACACCAACTCAAAATTAATTTTACCCATTTATATAAAAATGTATAAATGAATACAAAAATGTGTGATTTTTTTTTGTTTTTATTTGATATCTGTTTCGGATGTTTTGGTAAGA
The DNA here is from genome assembly GCA_013421005.1 of Heliconius erato x Heliconius himera. NCBI lineage: Eukaryota > Metazoa > Arthropoda > Insecta > Lepidoptera > Nymphalidae > Heliconius > Heliconius erato x Heliconius himera. The sequence goes on from JAATLQ010038656.1 coordinate 160,812, forward strand.
ACTTAAATAAATATCAATAAGTGTGAGTCGTGGCGCAGGGGCACAAAGTGTGACTGTAAAGCCGACTGGTTGTGGGTTCGATCCGCAGTCGAGGAGATGAAATATTTACTTAAATTTATATTTCCATTTCTTCGCTCTGGTGTCGAGGACAAGCGCGGCGTTGAGTTCTGCCACTCAACACGCAATGCCTCCAGAATTCGGCAGAAAGTGGGGAACGGAGTGTCCTAACATTAGGTTCCCTCTGCCTACCCTGCAGTGTGCGTGATACAGCATGAAGAAGAAAAAAAACATGTATAATATAGAAACGTGAATGTAAATCTGGACTTAACTTTATTACTGACAATTAAATAATATTACAACCACAAGTCTGTTTTACTACGGACTCATTAAAATAAACATGTTGATTGCCATATCGTGACAAAAGAACATGCATAAACTCACAACTACTTTAAAAATAATATGCCTCTTCCAAGAGCTGTTCATTTACTACAAACATCTTTCTGTTAACCTTATTGAGAGAAAAAGAAAAAAATGTTATTTGTTTTTTTTTTATACATCTTTGTTCTATTTAGAAAAGGTCGTTTATATGGAAAATTTAAAGTTTTCAGCGTTCATTATTATTAAATATACGAAATATATGGATATGTTGTGTAAGTTATGAATATTTATAAAAACACCGTAACAATACGCTCGTGGTGTATTATTACTACAAAAGCAACTGCAAAAATGGCACGAAATACGAGCAGGTAGCGTGCGCAAATCTGGTCGAAGCCATACATTACAGTACATTGGGTACCTACTAACTTTTTGTGAGTCCACGTCCGCCATCTGCAAAATCTACACACACCGGAGGGAAACATGCTTCAATTGTTTGAGAATTTACTTTCCACCGCACGAAAGTTCACTGCACGAAAGATAAACATGTCACTATCTTTTAGTATTTACATATATGTGTATCTCTGGCCTCGTCATATAGAAGGTACTCGAGTCCTCGAAGTGATCCGTCAACCTCGTGTCAAGCTTCGTGGTGCATTATACTCCTATATTTCAAACATTTTAAATCAACCCTTTGATTTCTAAACAATTTTTAATAGCATTCATCTGTTTCGCTCTATTTTTTCTTAAATATTACATTAATCACTTATCAATTAATGTCATACCATCACTCCTGAAGCCCTAGGCGTTGACGCTACACGAAGACCCGGGAGGTAACTAAAGTACCAAAGAGGATAGAGCTCCGTGAATCTTTTTTGATAGCTGGGAAGCCGTATATAAATATATTTTGGAAGCGTAGTAAGGATCTGGATAGGATGGTTGACGCCACATGGTGGCCGGCGAGGGCGGGGGAGGGGGGTATCGTGGGAACGCTTCAAAAGCACATATGGAGCGCAGCTTTATCTTATACCATGCAATACGCGACGTTCAATAATAATAATATTTAGTTTACACCGTCTATAACTTTATACTATCGCAATAACGACGAACTAACATATTTAGATTATCTTTAAGTATATGTAAGACTATGTTTACAAGTCGTCCTTTAATAGGTGTGCCTTGGCTTTTCGCTTTTGTGAGCGTATAGTGTCGATAGAGGATCTTTAAGAAACATGAGTTGTCGTGCATACATACATTTTAATAACAACAAATTTTAATATATTTCAATATTCAAATTTGAATTTAGATGTAAATATTTTTTATTTATTTGTTTGGTTTGAATTATATTTATATGCACCATTTATTAGTTCTTGGAAATCGAAAAAATATTATAAATATCATTCGTCGACACACGTGAGGCAATTAGGAAGTTCTGCGAAAGTCACAGAATAGTCCAGTCAGGTTTTTTAAAGGTGACTACTGACTTTCAACTGGGAACTGACGCAGCTTTACATCATATAATATTTAAATTTCGAGAAGATCACCTGGCACAAGTCCAGGGGCCTTTAATGTTTGAGGTGTTTATTTCGATGTTTCTTGTCTATATGTAATTTTATAATTCATCGGTTTTACGCTGTATCCCGCATATAGTAAGAAGTAGACCCGGGGAGGGAAACTAGTGTTAAGATTCCCCTTTTCTCGCGGAATTTTTGAGGCATTGCCTGTTGATTGGTGGAATTCAACGCCGCGCTTTGCCTCGACACCAGAACGAAAAAATGAATTAAATTAAAAATAATAATGAATTCCCCATGTGGGAAACGATCCCGTAACCGACGCGCTAACACTCGCACGCTTGTGCCACCGCGCCACGACGGCCTCTCAAATGAACTATATAATTTATTTCATACGTACATACTCGAGAATATGCAGTGTTAAAAGTACTTAGATTTATTTTCAAATAACGAAATACCTTTTTAATAAAAAATCCACCAAAAGATACGTGATAAAAAGTGAATCAAACAAAGCTTCACATTAATCAAGAAAATCATTTTGCCACGAGATTATTTATTTATACTATTAGTATTAAACATAGATTGCACTCGTGTGACGCAAGCATGTGCACCGGTGGCCACTGGACGCACACACGTGTGCGGTTCATCGTCCCGAGCCTACGACAATGCCAACAATCGTTCAATTAATAAAAAAAATCAGCTTCACGCTGTATCCCGCACACAGTAGATTAGGCAGAGGGAACCTAGTGTTAAGACACTCTGTTTCCCACTTTCCGCCGAGTTCTGTGGGCATTGCGTGTTGATTGGCGGAACTCAGCGCCACGCTATGTCTCGACACCAGAGCGAAGAAATTATATATATAAATGTAATAAATATTTAATTTCCTCAAGTGGAGATCGAACCCATAACCAGTCGATTTTACTTCTCACTTTGTGCCCCTGCGCTACGACTGGCCTCAGCATTCATCATTCAATTAATCAGGTATCAAATATGATTTTTTTTCAGCTTCACGCTGTATCCCGCATGTAACAGGGTAGGCAGAGGAAGCCTAATGTTAAGACCACTCCCCTTTCATAAAATTTTGGAGGCATTGCGTCTTGAGTGGTGGAACCGAACGCCCCACTTATCCTCGACACCAGAGCGAAGAAATGGAAAAATATTAAATATTTCGTTTTCTCGAATGCGAATCGAACCCACAACCTGTCGCGTTACAGTCACACGCTTGTGTCCCTATGCCACGAATGGCCTCGCCCATTCTGGTGCACCAAGTAATATATTAATAACTGTTATTTGCTATATTTTCACTTATTTAGCAAGAATTATAATTATGTTTATACCGAATCAGGTTAACCACGTCTTATAATGTACCATTACGTAGTTATGTGTTAGTACCGTAGTTAGTCTTAACTGAATGGCATTTTGTTGCTTATACTTTTCGTAATATCCGATAATTATTAAACAAATTTTTAGTTATAAATATAGGTCCAGGTAAAAAATCTATGGATAATACAATTTAATACGTATTTACGAATTTAATATTAAATAATATAAATTTAGTTTATTTTTAATATAATGAATATCCATACAAAAAGTTTGTATTACGTTTCGTTGTTGTAAAAAGATAATTTGTGAAACGATGCGGAAGGTTCAGAGCGCTGGCGGGATGCCCAGGCGCAGATATGTGGTGGCATTGGGCCAGCCAGGGTCAGGAGCGGCCGATGCACCCTCACGTCACACTCCATCACACGCCAATTATAAATAACAACCAAACAACTCAAACAATACACGAACTCCTCATCGACGATCACCGCTCGTATCGACGTGTGAGCACGACATGCAGCCAAATGATATTCCTCCTTGACATTTATATCAATAATACTTACTTAATGATCACAATATGGTGAACCGGATTTCAACTTAGCTAAATTAGGTACCAAATATGTATTTGTGTATTGATTTTTTTTAACGATAATAAATAAAATGTAATAGTAATAATATGTAATTTTTTTATTGTTTTTATTTCATTTCTGGCATCTGTTTATGCACTTGATAACATTTGAAGTTTAGGTATTTGATAATCTTATTTTTTTACTTCACGCTGTATCCCGCATGTAGCAGCGTAGGCAGAAGGAACCAAGTATTAGGACACTCCGCCCTGCAGAAAGTGTTTCCGTTGAATTTTGGAAGCATCGCGTGTTGAGTGGCGGAACTTAGCGCCGCGCGTTGCCTCCAAACCAGAGCAAAGTAAATGAAAATAGTAAATATTTTTCATTAATAATCCTTCCTTATAAAATCCCTAAATAAAGAAACTATTTCAACATTACAATAAAATGCCTCTTAACTATCTGAGTATACAGATAAGATAATTCACTTATCTAAACCCCAAGGGACGAACTTTAGAACTGTTGTAAAGAATGATAAACTTTCTTGACACTCCACACAGAGTGATTGCTTTGTAAACTTAGATAGCAATATTGTCTTAGTGGCTGGCAATCTTACATTGACACAAAGAACTGAGCGCAGTCACTCAGGTCTCTAAATTTAGTGACCAATCATAATTTATGTTCAAATTGTTTGTTTAGGCAAACTCGTTAGCGTTCTGACGGGATGTGCTTTGAACCCTCAAGGTTGCTCTTGTATGTATTTGAAGAATTATTTTTTTGTCAAATAACTAATTTTAGAAAGCCCAGAATATTGCTAAATGATTTTTTTTTGTTTCACGCTGTATCCCGCACTTAGCTGGGTAGGCAGAGGGGACCTAGTATTATGACATTCCCTTCCCTACTTTTGCTCCCAATACTGGTGGAGTTGAGTAGTGGGACTCAACGCCGCAAATATTATAATTGTTTATAAATTATGTATTAGCCCTTCTATTATTTATAAAATGTCAATGTACTGACTCATATTCACATTAGTAACTATCAACACATTAACGAGTTAAGTCAAGACGAAATATATGAAATATTCATCTGAGAACAGATACTATATTACATTTTATATAGTGCGACACACAAAGGGTGTCTGTAAAACCGATTAGTTGTGGGTTCGATCCCCACTCAAGGAGGTGAAATATTTACTTAAATTTATATTTTCATTTCTTCACTCTGTTGTCGAGGCAAAGCGCGGCGTTGAGTTCTGCCACTCAACACACAATGCCTCCAGAATTCGGCAGAAAGTGGGGAACGGAGTGTCTTACGACTAGGTTCCCTCTGTCCCTGCTGTGTGCGTGATGAAACTGATTATTTTATAAAGGATATTATGTTCTTTAAGAATAAGTGTTTAACTTAAAGTGATGTAAGGATATGTTTATAGTCCTATAGTCTAGGTTGTCGTGGCGCAGTGGCACAAGCGTGTGACTATAAATGCGGATTGAATGTGGATTGGATTCCACCAGGGGGAATGAAATATTATTTATTTATATTTTTTCAGCCCTCTGGTAACAAGGCAATGAGCGGCATTGAATTCCGCCTCTGTTGAGTGGCGGACTGGCACATTGCCTAGGCTTACGCAAAGTAGAGAACGAAGTGTCTTAACACTAGGTTCCCGCGACCTACTCTGTTATATTTCAGTAGCAAAGTTTGTTTAAATTGAATTTGATGAAAAAAAATCTAAAATAGTGTTAGCAAAATATACATACAAATATAATACCTAAATAAAAAAATGTTAAATAAATTTATTTATAAATAAAAAAAAATAAATAAATCAATCAGCTTCACGCTGTATCCCGCACACAGCAGGGTAGGCAGAGGGAACGTTGTGAAAGACACTCCTTTCCCCACTTTCTGCCGAATTCCGGAGGCATTGCGTGTTAAGTGGCAGAACTCAACGCCGTGCTTTGCCTCGACACCAGAGCGAAGAAATGGAAATATAAATTTAAGTAAATATTTCATCTCCTCGATTGGGGATCGAACCCACAACCAGTCGGTTTACAGTCACACTTTGTGCCGCTGCGCCACGACCGGCCTCAAACTGGTTAGCGTAAATTTATTTATAAATAAAATAAAAAAGAAATATATAATTAATGACTCGTTGTCTACACTTGTTCATATGTTTTTGTCCTCTCGTGGGCCAAAATAAATAATTATTCATAGGAGGAAATAAGGAAAATGTACAGTAGTAAGTGCATCATCGTACTAATAGATACTAAATTATAGCGTAAATATCATTTGTTTACTTCTTATAACATTGTTTTAAACGTGTCTTAACCTATAAACTGTTTTAAATTACATACAAGTTATATATGAGCATATTTTTCTATAGCATTCTTGTACTGTAATGGTGCCAATTTTTTGGTTTTCTTAACGTAACTTAACTGAACTTAGCTTCACGCTTTATCTCCAGCCAGAGAGAGCAAGGGTAAAGAAGAAGAAAAAGAGAAAAGGAGGGTAGTCAGAGAGAACGGAACGCCAAACGCTACGGAAAACGCTTTGGTTTTCCACTTTTAATAAATTAAGCAAAAAAATTTTAATTAAATATTAAGTATATGAAACTGCTATCAATACAAGAGGTGTAGGCACATTGTCAAAAAGCAGTATAAACCGGTTCAGACGAAACAAGTGACGTTACACCTACACTATATATGAACACTCACACAAATACAAAGCTCTGCTTAGACCTCTCCGAATCTACCTTTTTGGTTTGGTAACTAAACACTAGGCTATTACGCACTACGCTATAAGAATAATTCCTTTTCATCGCTAATTTTAATTAATTATGATCACTTTATTAATTACAATATTTTGATATGCGTTTTTTTTTGTAAATAGAAACGAATTGTGCAAATTTATTAAAATCTTTGTGTAAAATTTATTTAATCTATATATATAAAAGAACTAGTGCTGACTGACTGAGGTAAGACGCACGCACAGCCGTAATCGCAGATGATAGAAACGTGAAATTTGGGCAGATGTTTATTTTCATATTCTGGACATCCACTAAGAAGGGAATTTGAAAAATTTTAACCCTAAAGGGATGAAATAGGGGTTGAAAGTTTGTATGGAAAAATAAATTTATCTGTACCGATTTTTATAAAATTTGAAATTCAGGCTCTTAAAAATATTTTATTGAACACGTGTTTCGTGGTTTTTTTTGGAATTCACTCCTAATAAGCGGGCGAAGCCGCGCGCGCCCTCTAGTAGTATATAATAATAGGGTAAAAACAGAGCTTGACACTTGTTTCGCATTTCAAATGTATCTCACACAACCTAGTAGTTACAAGTCCTAATAGATAGATTTGTATAAGCAAAATAAAAGAGTATGGAAAGTAGGAACAAACGAATTTAGGTATACAGATAAATAAATGCTAAAGGCAAACTGTAATATACTCAACGAATTATATCAAGTACAATATGTTATTGTTAGTGGAGAAGGCAAGTGGCTTCATAGGAACTGAGTGTCTCAACATTAAGGTCCCAGAATCCCTCCGCCACTCCTCTATGAACGGGATACAGCGTGAAGTAAAAAATAATGATAATAATATATTACTGTGTGAAGTGAGTGATCATAATTGTGATGAAAATAAAATTTTAATTTTTTATTTATTACAATTGTTTAAAACATTCACTTTGTTTTATAATTAAGCAATAATCAAACACAGTACCTACAAAAGACTTAATAATGGTTTAGTACACGCTATTATAATAATTATAACGAAAGGCTGAGGTAACCTTGACGTGTAATGAGATTTACAGCTGTGTCTCGTCCTTGATTACAACTTAATTTGTCTATGTCGCTCCTTAGGAAGCGGCGTTGGTGTTGTCGTGTGCGTTTATTTACGCGACGCACGGCGCACCACGTCGCTGGCGGTGTTCCAGATGCACACTAAAATAACACCTTTGTTCATGTCATTGTACTAAACACAAACAGAGCCCTATACGTTGTAAGCGCACTATAAACAAATAATACATATATAGGCATGGGCGTAGGACTGGGCATACGGTGGGCTGAGTAGCCCTAGAATAGTCTGGTGTCCACCCCAGAAATTTTACTAACAAAAAAATTGCCCCGATATATTAAAAGAACTATGAAAATACACGTTCAAATGCCGCCACTGCCACTACCAGAAAATATTTCTCAATAAGCCCACGTTTGTACTATAATAGATATTTTAAGACAACATCGCTTAAATTAATTCTAAGTATTTCAAGACCATATTTTGACTATAATTATATCCTCGAACAATTTAGATATACACTTTTCCTTCCAATACCATTAACATGGTAACAATATGAATAAACATCCAGTTGTTATGTTATAGGCATCAATCAACAAAAATATTTGTTTTTTTTTAAATTTTTATTTTAATTTGGTTTTTTTTTGGCATTATGTATGTTAATTTTATAGAAAGAATAGTTTAATTTATTTTTAATATAGGGATAAACTGAAATGTCATCATAAAGTTTATACCTAGGTACCAAATTTGAACACTAAAGTAAAATTTCAGTAATTTTAAGTAATTAAGAATTTAACTTATTTGCTTACATATTCAATTGCGATACTATAGATAGATTTACACGAAACATAAACAGAATTCTATTAACATAACCGCACCCACTAATAATACAATCACGTAATATTTTGAATTCTTAATTGACACGCCTAAAAAACATCGACTTCTGAGCTATCATCCGTGTTAAATATATATTTTTTATACCTACGCTCACTCCAGAGAACATTGTAAGGATGCGGAACAAACGGGCTTCTTTATCTAAGCGGTCGCTTCTTTTAAAGTAGAAAAAGATGGTCGACGAACAAAAAGTGGGACGATTCGTTCGACCAACCCTTTTATTTTGTTTCGCTTCGCCTCTTTTTACTTTTATTCTAAAAATATCGCATTCACGGACCCATTTCGAAAGGAAACGTGATTCTGTCCAAGGTCAACAGAATTAGTATTCGTATGGTGTGTTCTCGGTTGGACCGGACGCAAAAACTCGTTAATATGCTGCTTGTAGATTTTTTTTTTGAACAATGATTAGAATTGCCTGCGGCAGATTTCTGTCTCTTTGTATCGTCTTGTGTGCTATCTAATTAAATAATAGTTGAAACAAGAAAAAATCTGAACGGCATAATACGTTTTGTGATAGGTGATTGGATAAACTAAGATATTTGTATTGAAAACGTTTATACTTAATTATTATCAGCATATAGCCCATAGTTTTTTTTTTTATCAGCTTCACGCTGTATCCCGCACACAGCAGGGTAGGCAGACGGAACCAAGTGTTAAGACACTAAGTTCCTCACTTTCTGTCGAATTTTGGAGGCATTGCGTGTTGAGTGGCAGAACTCAAAGCCTCGACACCAGAACGAAGAAATGGAAATATAAATTTAAGTAAATATTTCATCTCCTCGAGTGGGGATCGAACCCACAACCAGTTGGTTTTACAGTCACACCTCGTGCCACTGCGCTACGACTGGCCTCATTTGTCTCGTCACCAGACCGAGGAAATGAAAATGTTAAATATTTCATTTCTTCGAATGGGAATCGAACACATAGCCTGTTGCGTTTATTCGCGTTTGTGCCTTTGCGCCACGGCTAACCTTACCAGTCGTCTCGTGTTTTTAAACTTCACTAATATTATTATATTAAAGTAGTGATTAATCTTTAAAATTAGTTTTAATCATGTTGATATTAACCTATATTCATATAATATTAACCTAGTTCTAAATGATTCTAAATAATATACAGGAAGACTGACTGATTGCTGAATAAATTGAAACATGTGGCAGAGGACGTCATCTCCAACTATTTTTTATTATATTACGCCAAGAGGCGACGTTTTACCATGATTATTTCAATGCGTGTGCAATAGTGTTCTTGTGTTTTTTTCATAAATTTATTATTAATTTTATATTTTTTAATGATTGATTGATTTCTTAAATTTTTAATATATATATTTTTTATATATATTTTATATAAGCATGTGTCATGAAGCTGTCTGATTGCAATATTGCGATTTATTTTGTAAACAGAAATTTTGAAATTAATTCGAACAATTAATTATTAGTTTTTAAAACATATTTCATATTGCCACATAAATCCCATTTACATATATAGCGTACTTATACTTTAATTCTAACTTAATTAATATTTAAATTTTAGAATATTAATTAAACTAAAATTCGATCAGATATATACTCATATAAGTAGGAACTACTATATCAAAAATTTTATCTTACCGAATTTTGATTTAATTTATTTGTGTTTTTTTACACAAATTAACTCCTATAGTAATTTTTTTACCGTATTTCACCCGTTCTTAGAATGAGGCTATAAATAAGAAAACGTTTTTTTTTCAGCTTCACGCTGTATCCCGCACACAGCAGGGTAGGCAGAGGGAACCTAGTGTTAAGACACTCCGTTCCTCACTTTCCGCCAGTTTCTTGAAGCATTGCGTGTTGAGTGGCGGAACTCAACGCCGCGCTTTCCCCTCGACACCACAGCGAAGAAATGAAAATATAAATGTAAATAAATATTTTATCTCCTCGAGTTGGGATCGAACCAGTCGATTTACAGGCACATTTTGTGCCCCTGCGCCACGACTGGCCTCAAGAAAACGTTTGACTGTACATAAATACAACACAAATCGGGTTAAAGTTGTTTTTTTAATCATTTTACTGCCCATGTCTTGTACCCAAATACCTACCGCCTTGTATATTCAGACAAAGCTATGATTAGCACTCATTTTAGACACAGTCGACTCTCGTTAACTCAAACCAGCAATAATTAGAACCTCTCTATAATTTAAAGTTATCACGGGTTTCCTAAAAAATCTCTATATTTTTCGAACTAAAACATTATATAGTATACAATATAGGCTAATATACAATAAAGGCCAGTCATGGCGCAGCGGCA
>JAATLQ010038656.1:171648-217181 GCA_013421005.1 Heliconius erato x Heliconius himera
TTATATTGATCTCACAAATCAATCAACATCACGAATCACTATTCTAATACAATCTTAATATAAACAAGCGTAACAAGTACCTTCGGAAAGATCACACACAAACGTCCCGGAGGGTTCAACGATGACTGTAAAGCCACGGTCTGGTCGGAACTCACGGTGTAGGGCGGGGCGGGGCCCGTACTCTTTCTTCCTCTTATTATAACTAGTTCGCAGTTATAGTGGAGAGGAAGATAGGACGCACTCTTGGCTTATCTTTGGACGAGCTTCGAGTTATGACAATGTTATATTGTCGAGTCAGCAGTTATCTAAATAACTGACACAAGAACAACTTCTGATGGCAAATATCTTATTAAAGCGATACCTTCTAATGGCATAATATAAAATTCTTAACACTGTTACCTCTGAATCTCTAAAAGATTTTGGGTTCTTCACGATCACAACTATAAAGAGTTCTAACCACTAGACACATCACGAGCCAAGGCATTATTTATTAAATAATATTTTAAAAGATGTTTGGGATATCAGTTACAGTGTTGAATGACGGGACTCAACGCCGTGCAAGAATAATAATATTTTTATATATGTCATATAGAAGTTTTAAAATAAGTTTCAAACAAAAACGACAATATTAAATGACACAGGTGTTTCAGGTGTATGTATATTTTACAGCTATCGTTCTCAGATCAATATTTGTTCATTACCAATGCATTCAATGCACTAAAATATTTTGGATGTCAAAAAAAATTGTGAATATTTATTTTAGTTTTGAATTGTTTTGAATTTAAATAGTCGATTCGATTTTTAGCGCTTAAATTAAATGAGCCGGGACAAGCATGGTCCCGCTTTTCGTGGATTATTCCACATATCTACTGTGAGATTTTTTTAGATTACTTTAAGTTCTTTATAAGTTACTAACAATTTTGACAGATTTAGACTCCGAAGAATTAATTATCTTTGGTACTGAGTAAACCCAACAGTTATTGCTATGAGTATAGTGACGTTTCTAAATTAAGAATGTTTTATATTGTTATCTATCACACAATAAATGTCCCAATAATAAAAAAATAAAAATACGCAATGCTTCTAGGATTTGGGGGGAAATGGAGAACGAAGTGTCTCAACACTAGACGAAGTGTCTCAACACTGCCTACCCTACCGGGTGCGGGATACAGCGTGACGCTAAAAAAACAAACGTTTAAAAATTCTGTTTTCCCCTAAGAAAGAATCTGGCAACACTTGTTTTATGCCTACATTGCGCAATATGCTTATTATGTTCTTAAATACTGATTGTAAACGTCACCTCTCATTAGGATAAGTGAAACAATGGAATTATAGCTTTTCTTTTTACCTGTAAATGTTTAAGTGCAAATGATCACAATCGTACACCAAGCTGTGGACAATTCATAGCGTGAGATATCTAGACATATACAAAAAATCTAACACAAATCTATATATATATTTATACAGTTTCACAGTTATTTCCGTGAAATAAAACTAAGAACTATCGATAAAAGTAATATTTTAGAAAACATATTATAATTTGAACGTAACGGAGTTTGAACCTGCCCCTGTTCGAAACCGCTGAAACGCTCTAACCACTATGTCATAGGTTCTCATCAAGCTATGTCAAAATCCTTATTCACTTGTTACAACTTATGTATGTTGTTAGCATCTCTGAGAGATTATTGCAAATTCCACTACCCAAAGATAATGGCATAGAAAAAAGGAAGCGAGAATTCTATTTTTAAATATTTTCCACTTTAAAAATTGCGCTTGAACGGTTTCCAAAAGACACAGGTTCAAATCCTGCTACACAAGTGGCATAACACTTCAAAAATGTTAAAAATATCCATAAAAGTATTTCTTCGTTTTACGAACATTTACTAATTAAAAATAAACAACATGTTTGCTAGTATTTTAGACTTAATAACCACATAACTGAAATATAAACAAAAGTAAAAGTAATAACACAATAAATTATATGTACAACGCTATTACGTATAACAACAAACATAAAAAGGGAAGTTGATGTACATTTGTAAGGCAAAAACGTTAATGTCTACATAAAATATATTGTTCGTTTAACATAAACATGTTATAAAAAAATCACTTTTCTATGTTAATATAGAAATTAGTGTTAAGACACTCTGTTTCTCATGTGTTTCATATGTGTGAGTAGCAGATCTCAGCGCCACGCTTGCTTTACCAGATTTAAATAATGCAAATATAATAATTCCTGTGAGAAGGATCGCAAACTGTGACACTGTTCCATTGCGCCACGATGGCCTATAACTAAAAAAAAAAAGTCCAGAGGCCAGTCTTAGCGCTGCGGCACAAAGTGTGACTGTAAAACCAACTGGTTGTGGGTTCGATCCCCACTCGAGGAGATTAAAATATTTACTTAAATTTATATTTACATTTCTTCGCCCTGGTGTCCAGGCAAAGCGCGGCGTTGAGTTCTGCCACTTAACACGCAATGCCTGCAGAATTCGGCAGAAAGTGGGGAACGGAGTGTCTTACACTAGGTTCCCTCTGCCTACCCTGCTGTGTGCGGGATACAGCGTGAAGCCTATAACTAATTACGCAGTAACAATTAAAAATACCAACATATTTAATAACCAGATTTTTCTAATACCTTACAACCACAGATTAAATAACAAAATCATAGTACCTTAGTTCACAAGACAAAGAGTGTCGCGTTCTGTAATATAGTCCTTTGTTATCCAGAGACCCGCCTCGACTTGGGGACAATAGCCGTTACAGCGTGGCCTCACCTCAGGTCATAGTGTACAGGGAAGTAATTTCACATGTAAGTATCTTTATTGAATGCATACTTGAATTTATGAGCGTTGAATGGTAATTTTATGAACACACATCATTAGTTGCACCTCCGAGGTATTAATAGTCCTCAGTCTCGGTACTAAATCATTATTTATGCTTAACAGAATGTAGAACTTTATTCCATACTAACATAGCTAGCTACTAAGTCAGCTTCGCGCTGTATCCCGCACACAGCAGGGTAGGCAGAGGGAATCTAGGGTTAAGACACTCCGTTCCCCACTTTCTGCTGAATTCTGGAGGCATGTGTGTTGAGTGGTAGAACTCAACGCCGCGCTTGTCATCGACACCAGAGCGAAGAAATGGAAATATAAATTTAAGTAAATATTTCATCTTCTCGAGTGGGGATCGAATCCACAACCAGTCGATTTTACAGTCACACTTCGTCACGCCGCGCCACGACTGGCCTCAGGGAGCTACTAAGTGTTGACTAAAAATATCAAGATTCAAAACACGCAATACAGATTTGATTTATTATTTGAAAACAGAGAAATAAACAAGACGATGATAAATAAAGATAGCGTGTGTCAGATTTATTGTAAATACGGAGAACTTATATCGTTAACCTCTTGTACCCGAAATTATCGAATTGTCCAAAACTTAAGCTCTATATGTACTATAATAAAATAGTTAAATAATTGTTTCTGTATATTGAATTTATTTATATACGTAGGTAGGCCAGTCGTGGCGCAGCGACACAAAATGTGACTGTAAAACCAACTGGTTGTGGGTTCGATCCCCATTTATTAACATATACATTAAAGTTATAAAGTAAGAAAGTATATAATAATATTCCTAATATTACATGCATTGCCGCTTCAGGTATTATTACTTTACACTTGAACTAGCGGCTTTATTACTAAATTTTGCTTTCCTTTTAAGGCTATTATTATTTAGGATTTAACAACAAATCTTTAAGTAAATGTAAAAATATGATTTTTTCAGAAAATCAACGGACTATGGATCTGAGTATATGGTTTGAATTTCAACTCGATATCTTCAAGCGTTTCTAATATTAAGGCTCTTGACAGACGGGCAGACGAACGACAAAGTCATTTTATAAGGGTTCTTTTTTTCTTAAAAAGTACGGAGCCCTAAAAAGAAGAGGACGAAGTGGGGCGGGGGCTGCTACTAGTAAAAATAAGAATACGTAAAGAGTAATGGATCTGTGCGGTACATAAATAATTTCATTCTTTTTTTCTTCTTCTTAATTAATATACTCCGTTCCCCATTTTAACGCCAACTTCCAAGACATCTTGTCTTGAGTGGCAGAACTCTATGGAGGAAATTAAATTATTATTACCCTTAAAGGCTATATGGATGTAAAGACACAGGCAGTTTTGGTGTTTACTCGCTGCACCCTTTATTTTATATCAGAGGGCTTTGCATTTTAGTGTATCCTCTTGAGTTGTGTGTAGCCCTCAAATGCACGCAGGACGTCGTCGTTGGCAGGCGCAATTTATTACTACACGCTTGCCTCCTGGGTATATCGACACCCATAAAAGTCACAGTGCTCTATTGATTAACAACATAAGTATTTCCTTTTTTTATCTTTTTTATTCAATTACGCATAAAAATGCAGATTATTTCTAAGATAATCATCAAAATGAAGATTATTGGTTGTGAGTTCGATCCCCATTCGAGGAAATGAAATATTTATTTAAATTTCGTCGAGTTCGGCGGAAAATGGAGAACGGAGTGCCTCAACACTAAGATCCCTCAACCTACCCTACTGTATGGATGATACAGCGTGAAGCAGATAAAGAACATAATAGATGTACGTATATACAAAACATGTCATGTTGCAACACTTAATATTAAGTGATGTGTAACAGCAGGCTGTTATCATATCGTAGATAGGTTCAAAGACATTAAACCGATAACCTAAAAAGACTATACAGTACACTGACTTATCCAGATTATTTAATAATTTGAGCATTTAGATAACTGAGATATACGATAACAGGGTATTATCGAACTAAATAAAGAAATGAAGTACAGAAATCGTTGTTATAACACATTTTGTATATACAAATAAAGAATAACATAATATAAAAACTCTTTGTTTCACACCAAGACATATAAAATTATAAAATTTGAAAAGGCCTTATCATTAAAAATAATCTGTTCCAGGCAACCGAATTGTAGGAATCGATTAAGAAGAACGGGCATAGTGCGATGTAAATGTAATAAATTTGAAATAAGAAAATAAAACTTAATACTTAATGAATATTGTTATTTTATTTTTCTAATAATAAACAAAGATGTCGTTGTCTTTCTCTTGAACCAGATGAAACAGTCAATAAATTGTTAAAATGGAGAACTAGGATAAAATTATTATATATTTAATAAGACTTGAAAAAGTTTATGGCTTTCTGTAAAGTTAGAACAAAGTAAAATTTAAAACATCATTAATTTTCATATAATAAAACAAATTTAGCTACATATTATCGCGCGCCCGTCAACTTATCGAGTTAAATGTACCTATATATGTGAATAACAAACACTTAAACAAATTTACATAGGTTTTAACAATATTTATATATGAGGCCAGTCGTGGCGCAGCGGCACAAAGTGTGACTGTAAAACCGAATGGTTGTGGGTTTGATCCCCACTCGAGGAGATGAAATATTTACTTAAATTTATATTTCCATTTCTTCGCTCTGGGGACGAGGCAAAGCGCGGCGTTGAGTTCTGCCACTTAACACGCAATGAGTCCAGAATTCGGCAGAAAGTAGGGAACGGAGTGTGTTACACTAGGTTCCCTCTGCCTACTCTGCTGTATGCGGGATACAGCGTGAAGCTGATGTATTTTATTTTTATTTTTTTAACAATATTTGCTCCTTTGGATTTTATAAATCCATTTTTGAATCCACCATATCTTCAAGCATGTGGAGATTGAGGCTCGTCGTGGCGCACAAGCGTGTGACTGTATAAATATGATGGGTTGTGGTTTCGATTTCTACTCGAGGAAATTAAATATTTAATAATTTAATATTTTCACTCTGGTGTCGAGGCACTCAACACGCAATGCCTCCAGAATTCAGCAGAAAACGACGAACGGAGTGTCTTAACACTAAGTTCCCTGTGCGAGATACCGGATACAGTGTGAAGCTAAATATGTGAAGATGTAACTCGTATTCAGAACAGAGCACAGCGGAATCCGATATCATTTATATAGGTTACTTGATAATGATAACCGACCAGACCCGCTAATAATGTGTATTTACGCACATCCACTATATTGTTGCTTTATGGGTGCATCAAACTAAAGCTACGCGTTAAACAATTTACGCCTCTAATACCAACACGTAAATACTATATTTGTAAAGAGAAATTATATCAATTTGCATTCTATTTAACATTTAGTAAGTTCAGTTTTAGAATTATGAACGTTCTTGAAATCAGTGAAGGTCGTTCGTATTTAATAGGTGTTTTTCGATTAACCTCAAATAACCTTATTCAAATAGAATTCGACGTGATTCATTTGCTAACAAGAAAAATGTACAATGACTTTTAATAAACATATAGTTTGTAAGTACGCTAATGTATACCTAAGTGGGTATTTATTTTTAATATCTATAATATATATATTTATATTAATATATCTTTTTGTATTTTTTTTTAAGTTTGGTAGTTTTATCTCAGTGTCAGTTGTCTATGTTCGTTTCTAAAAAAGGTCAAATCAATTGTTGGTGGTAATCGATAAAAAAATGAGGTTTTTGTACATAATTTAAATATAAAAAGTATTAAATCGGACGATTCCCTATCAACTAGTGCAGGGCAAAAAGTACTCCACTCCACCGGACGGTGAATATGTTATATTTTTCGTTATTTTTTTTTATTAGATATAATAATAATAAGACTGACGATTGTTATTTCGTTCACAATTTTTCAGAGTACGAAATAAAATCGAAATGGAAGAGAAAATAGTATACATAATAACAAGCAAGTTTACAAATCGGGACTACCGAGGTTTTAACTGTTGTCGCGAGACAACAATCCAAAAAGTACTTTAAATCGCTCAAACGAATTCTTTAACACATTTTTACTCGAATCTACATAAGATGGCGGATCATGACAATATCTTTTTTAAAAGCAAAGGTATAAAAATAATCAGGCAAGCTAAAAGTGTAAAAACTAACTAATAAACTGGAATGGAAGAAAAACTTCAAAAAAGCCGTCATTAATTGAATTATCTCAAACAGAGAACATTACTAGCGTTGTGTACTTGAAAGAATACGAAGCAGATTATTAATTATGAAGCCTGAGCTGAAGCTCCAGAATGTTTAGACGCCTTTGTATGTGATGGGTGTCAGATGTTTTAAAACTGTCCTGTTAAAAAGGAGCCTGTCAGCCAGTCGAGTCACAAAGTGACTGTAAAATCGACTGGTTGTGGGTTCGATCCCCACTCGAGGAGATTAAATATTTATTTAAATGTATATTTTCTGTTATATTATTTCTTCGCTCTGGTGTTGAGGCAACTCGCGTGTTGTTGAGTTCCACCACTCAACCTGCAATGCCTCCAGAATTCGGCGGAAAGTGTGGAACGGGAGTGTCCTAACACTAAGTTCCTTCTGCCTACCCTGCTGTTTGTGGGATACAGAGTGAAGCTGATTTGATTTGTCACGTACTAGGTACCACTTTTAGAGACTGCGTTATTTTAACCAAAGGTTTAGTTATGTTTTTAGATATTATATTTACGTAGCATATTTGCTTTATTTGTTTAGATTTTTTATTTGACTTAGAATAATCAATATTAATCTACGATTATCGAAACAAGATTTTATTTTTTTTCGTAAAAACCTGAGTGTCCGCCACTAGGGACTTCCCTATATACATATATTGCAAAAAACGAAATTGCATCTCATATAATTTATTCAATACAAATCTGGTAACCAATAATAGCATAAAGTAAATATTAAGTATTATAAACACAGCTATTTGAAAGCTTATTTGAATTAACAATCTCATATTATAGATAATAATTAATTAGATACAATAAGTGCATTCAACTTCTTATACTTAAAAGTATTCCAATAAGTTGAGTCAGAGCGATTAAGCCCTCGAAACTGGACATCTTAGCGGTGGTCATCGAGCGAGTGCTGTGGACCCATTAAAGTTTATTTAGTTTCTTTTTTTTACGATAACCCGATGCGCCAACGGCGATCTCAGAAACTGCCTATACGATTTTATGTTGTAAATTGCAAGCAAAAAGTACACATTTCTTGGATTTTATATATTTCTCTTATGACGATACGATGTACCTACTTGGAATAGTTTCTTGTACTATAAAATAAATGAATTAATACTTGAGTAGAGTAGTAATATGCTAAGCCATTTCCGCTCTGATTTAATTTAATTTAATTAATTATCTATGCGAGGAGAGATTATAATTTATACAGAGATATTATCATTTTTAAAAGCAAAGTTTGACTTCAAGGCCGTCGTGGTAGGCTCACAAGCGGGTGACTATAACGCGACTTCGTGTTTCGATTCCCATTCGGGAACGTTCTGGTATGAAGGCATAAAACGCGGCGTTGAGTTCTCCCTAAAAAAAACGGCGGAAAGTATGGAACAGAGTGTCTCAACTCTCAACACTAAGTTCCCTCTGCCTATCATGCTATATGCGGGACACAGAGTAAAGCTAAAAAAGAAGACTTGAAAACGAAATCTTTATAAATATTTCGTTTTTCGTTTCATCGATTTTTTTCTTGGAATAAACTACGTCTATCTTTGGTGACATTTATTACAACTCATTGAAAGAACTAAAGTAAATCTAACAATACAATTAATAAAGATAAAAACCCAATATTTCACTAACAAATGTTAATTTAATTGTACTATACAACAATACAACAAAACAAAACATTTCTATTATAAAAGAATGAAAAAAAAAAAGAAAGTGTCTTGACACTTGGTTCTTACCCCCTCTACGTAATATGTGATACGGGAAAAAACGTCAAACCGAAGTTGTTATATATAAGTTTTCTTTTCTAGCTTCACACGGTATCCTGCATGCAGCGGAGTAGTCAGAGGGAACCTACTTTTAAGATACTCCGTTCCCCATTTTCTGTATGCAGGAATTGTGTTGAGTGACGAAACTCGACACTAAAGCAAAGAAATTAAAATATTAAATATTACTATAAGTTTATAAGTAACATAAGCAAAAGTTGAATATCTGTCCACAGAGATAATAATCAAGTAGGTACCTATTATTAAACTGGTATTACATAGACATTATGCACAGTGCAATACTACTTTATAAAGGAAATCGTTGTTCAATTACGTTATGTAACCACTAGAGGGCGCGCGCGGCTTCGCCCGCTTATTAGGAGTGAATTCTAAAAAACCACGAAACACGTGTTCAATAAAATATTTTTAACAGTCTGAATTTAATTTTTTATAAAAATCGGTGGCAATTTAAAGATTTTTCCATATAAACTTTCAACCCCTTATTTGAACCCTTAAGGGGTGAATTCTTAAAAACCATGAAACACGTGTTCAATGAAATATTTTTAAGAATCTGAATTTAAAATTTTATAAAAATCGGTGCAGATTACATTTTTTTTCCCATACAAACTTTCAACCCCTATTTCATCCCTTTAGGGTTAAAATTTTTGAAATTCCCTTCTTAGTGGATGTCCAGAATATGAAAATAAACATTTGCCCAAATTTCACGTTTCTACGCACAGCGGTTACGGCTCTGCGTGCGTCTTACCTCAGTCAGTCAGCACAAGTCCTTTTATATATATAGATTATGAACCTACATACATAAATAAAATATTGAGGCCAGTCGTGGCGCAGGAGTACAAGTACGCGACTGTACGCGCGATAGTTTATGGGTTCGATTCCCACTCGAGGAAATTAAATATTTGATATTTTTATTTCTTCGCGAGGCCAGTCGCGGCGCAGCGGCGCGAAGTGTGACTGTAAAACTGACTGGTTGTGGGTTCGATCCCCACTCGACGAGATGAAATATTAACTTAAATTTATATTTTCATTTCTTCGCTCTGGTGTCGAGTGTCTTAACACTAGGTTCCCTGCTGCCTACCCTACTATGTGCGGGATACAGCGGGAAGCTGAAAAAAAAAAATCATAATATATAAGTTTTTATTTACACCTCTATTTACAATGTAAAAGGGAATGTCATTTGACGTGTAAAGGCATAAAACATGTTGTCCTTAAAAGTTATAGCGTAAACAGTTACGTATTATAAATAGGAGTTTAAAATTATAGTCACTACTTTGATGGAGTCAAAGTTCTTGTCACATTAATTTAAAATTAATTCTTCTCAATATTTTGAAACTATATAGAAGACAGAGCATTCTAGGTAAGTTGGTAATTATATTATACTATCGGCTCGCCCACGGCTTCGCCTGCTTAAAATACAGGATTATTGATCTAATAAGGAGAATTGATTGACAACTATAATGACTTCTAATATGATTTTGTACGACATTATCGTCAAAGAATTTTTAAC
The DNA here is from genome assembly GCA_013421005.1 of Heliconius erato x Heliconius himera. Lineage (NCBI taxonomy): Eukaryota > Metazoa > Arthropoda > Insecta > Lepidoptera > Nymphalidae > Heliconius > Heliconius erato x Heliconius himera. The sequence goes on from JAATLQ010038656.1 coordinate 181,970, forward strand.
TGTTTTAAATAAAAAAATACGACCATTGTTGACATTTGATATTTATAAAATATACATAAAGCTAATTATTTATTACACGTATATATTTTTGTAACTTTATGTTCTTTTTACCTATATAATATACTCTGTTAAATGTGCTAATTTAATTTACTCATTCAGAAACAGCCTTAAATGTTAAATTATTGATTTGAAGGATTCATAATATTCTTTATAAAATAACTGTAATAATTGCATATTAACTCCTGCATAGTTTTTAAATTAGTTACATATATTATATGAACGAACCAACCAAAAAATCTTTGTATTTAATTGATATTTCTTTCAAGACCGTTCTTTATCTCTGTGTTGAATTAATTACGACTTCTTTCAAATGACGATAACTTTTTTTTTAATGAACCGATTTTGATGAACTAAACTTTAGTAGTTAAGTTGAGTTAAAACAAAGCAATTGGTGAAATTTTCAAGTATATCGGTTCAGTACTTTCAGAGAAAAATGTGGATAAAAATATGTCGACAGACAGACAGACAGACAGACAAGAAATTAAAAAAAAACTTTTTGCTTTCTATTATTCTTTTTAAGTGTCCCTCTATCCATTTCAGTCAAAATTACTAAATGTACAGACAAAATATTTTTACTGTCTTATTATATATAGAGATATCGTTTCTCTTAATTAAAAATACAATACAATAGAAGGTAAATACTTAAACGCCTCTGTTGCTTTTGACTTTTGATTGTTTTATCGAATTTAGATACCTTTAAGTACGGCATATCTGAGAAAGAAGGCAATACAGCAACATTACGTATTTATGTATGTTACTTAATTTATATACTAACATGATTTTGTATTATGATTTTTTTTATTTTTTTCTATGAACTTAAATTGGAGTAGATACTAATTGCTGAAGGAGACTTGGATAGAAGAGATATGAGAGAGTTGGATAATCCAAGTATAGAGAAAATAAAAAAATAAAAACATTGAAATTATTATATTAATGACTGATTAATGTACTGGTTTTATCATTTTAATCCTATATTAATAATATAATTTAAATTTATCAAATTTAATAGTATTTCATTGCTGTAACGTAAAATTCCTAAGCTTCGTTCTGCACGCAGCATGGTAGGCAGAGGGAACCTAGTGTTAAGACACATCGTTCCCCAATTTCCGCCGAGGCATTGCGTGTTGAGTTCGAAACTCAACGCAGTGCTTTGCTTAAATTACAATATAAATTTAAATTAATATTTTATTTCCTCGAGTAGGGATCGAACCCACAACCAGGCATACTTTGTGCCCCTGCGCCACGACTGGCCTCCAAATACTAATACTGATAAAAATTCTGTTTGTGTTATAATTATTATTATATTATAATATAATTGTTACAAAGAATTTTATTATTAAGTTATAAGAAATTATAAACGTCGAATAGGTATCACGATTAAAAATATAAACAGTAATTTTATATTATTGTATTATTGGATTATGATTAAATATACTTATATTTTTAAAAAGATGCAATAATAACATTATTGGCTATGTATAACAAATTATGTTGTATATATCTATTAATATGAGGCCAGTCGTGGCGCAGGGGCACAAAGTGTGACTGTAAAGCTGACTGGTGTGGGTTCGATCCCCACTCGAGTAGATGAAATATTCACTTAAATTTATATTTCCATTTCATCACTCTGGTGTCGAAGCAAAGCGCAGCGTTAAGTTCTGCCATCTAACATGCAATGCCTCCAGAATTCGGCAGAAAGTGGGGAACGAAGTGTCTTACACTAGGTTCCCTCTGCCTACCCTGCTTTGTGCGGGATACAGCGTGAAGCTTATAATATAATAATATGTAATAAATTATTTACTTCCTACATTTTACACAACACTCTATATTTATGTTATTCGTAGTATTAATGTCTATATTAAATGTGTTTTATCGGCGCCAACGTTCATATCTCCTTGAGACAGACATAAAAAATATTAAAAAATTAAAATAATTTTAATGTTTCTTTTTAGTGTCTGTTTATGTCTAGATCCTTAAACAATATTCATTATTTTATTAAACAATTTATCCTAACTTTGAGAATATTTTTATTTATTTGAATACATACTATGAGAAATATGTGTTTACATTACATCAACATTATTTTTTTGTTTTGTTTTAATTGCCGCCACTTAAGGCTCATGTTTATCCACCGCTCTCAAGTCTGAGACCGATCCTGAGATGCCGTTTTTTATCATAGATATATATATATATATATATATATATATATATATATATATATATATATATATAAGTGTAAGCACCACTTTAAACGAAACCACAGTTTTAACTACTCTATAAAAGCCTAATATAAATCCCCAAAATTGTAAAAGTTATTTTTTCAAACAAAATATTTCTCTGCCTAGCGCTATATACGAAACACAAGCTTAAATAGACATGTACATTGTACACAAAACTGATATAAAATAAAATTGATTTAATTAAAAAATCTTTTACTAACATAAAAATAACTTTAAGTATCTTTGTTATGTGGAGATATATTGACATCCAAACGTATAAGCTCATTTGTGAATTTGTAAATTATAATTATGATAACTTATTGATGAAAATTTATAATGTTAAAATATATTTATTTCTTACTTATGTTAATAAAATAAAATTATTAACGAATATTTGTTTAGTAAAAATCTAATTGGAAACTGTGTTTATTGACATCATGTGTAATAGTTGAGTCTGTCTATGTTTTTAAATTTGAGTATTGTAAATTTACTATAGCTAACGTGCTTTACAATTTACAATTAATTTATTAAAAGTAAACTAACTTAACTGAACTTTACTTCACGCTTTCCGTCCTCGTGCTTTTTACATAATCTTCCTCCAGTATCTTTGATACCGTATTTTCGAAGCTCAACAGAGGTATTAAAATTTACTTAGAAGTTATTTTAAAAATGCTTAACTGATTTATGAAGTACATACCCTGTATATTACTTAAAATAAATATCTAACAATAATGTATTTGCTATAAGTAATACAGTAAAAAATAAATTATAGATGCATTTTTTGTATTTATAATAAAATTAAACATTTTTTTCAGCTTCACGCTGTATCCCGCATGCAACGGGGAAGACAGAGGGAGTCTAGTGTTAAGACGCTCCGCTCCCCACTTTCCGGTGATTTCAGGCTTTGCTTGTTGAGTGGCAGAACTCAACGCCGCGCTTTGTCTTGATAAAAAGCAAAGAAATCATAATGAAAAGAAAATATTAATTACTACGCCATATGTTACGTTTATTTATTAAGAAATTAAAATAAGTGCAAAGTTCCCATAATAAGGCTTCACTGGAGTACGCTTCGAGGTGACTGTGCAAACATACAGCCAATGATCCTATCGAGCATATATGTATGTAGGTGAACCTTTCAAATATGCTAAGGAGCACCTGAATAAATGTTACTGAATATAATTTTGTTTTATGCATTATTAAATTAGTATATCTATACTTCTATACTATTATTATTATAAATAGCTAAGATTTGTGTGTGTGTTTGTAGTGGATATACGTTAAAATCGGTTAAAACTACCGAGCCGATTTCAAAAATATGCTTTTTTTTTTATTTGTGTGTATGCTCACATACACACAAACACACACATACTCACACACGCGCGCATAGACATTAACACAACAACAATACGCCTATTCTGCTTCATACATTATAATAATTAATTATTCTCATTTAATATGAATCTATAAATAATTCTAAAGGTGTTTTTAATGTTCATGATGTTGCCAAGACACACAGGGAATCCTAGTTCAGGTGTCAGACTCTATTCCATTAAAGATAATTGTCGCCGTTTTTGAATATAAGTCACACTTTTGTTAACTGTACTAAAGATTTTTGCTAAATAAATTATTATAATACTATATAATACTAAAGCTGAAGATTTCAAAATAAAAATAAATTGAAAAAAATGGTGACTGACGTCACGTTGAAAATGACAAATAAAATTCGCACTGCAGGGTTGCCAGGGATACAGCGTGAAGCTAAAAAAGAGAAGAAAAAAACATATACTTACATATGTGTATAATATCTTATATATATCTTTTCGTATGTTATCTAGATTAAAATTGTATATAGATTCAAAATTACCTTGCCTATGAGCCGCGCGGTGTGCGGGGCAGCTTGGTCACAGAATTACCTACCACAAGGGCCAGACCGCATTGACTGTTGTGTCAATTTTCACATATTTTCGATATGTTACTGATATTTAGGTTATGTGCTATTTTTTATTATTTCATATATTTTTTTCTGTGGTTCTAGTCGCTTATTTGGGTAGTAGATTAGTTAGATTTGTTTTTATTTCTTGGTTAGTTAATAGTTAAGTAATTTCTTTTGTTTCATTCTGGTATTTATTAATGTAGAGACCAGTCGTGGCGCAGTGCCACAAGTGTGCGACTGTAAACGCGACAGGATGTGGGTTCGATTCCCACTCTGCCCCTGCGCCACGGCTGGCCTCGTTTAAAAAATATATTTGTATTTTATTATTGGCTGGCTCGTATGGATATCAGTCCGTATGTACAGGGAGAGTGCTTGTGTTACGTAAAGCCTACGATACGCCGCGTATCTTTACGAGCCTTTGTCTCAATTGCTGGCAACCGTATTGCTCGAGTACACTTACATACAACACAAACATTTATTATTTAAGTACTTTTAGTATAACCTAAATATCGATTACTTTTCACGAAATCTTATCATTTACAAATATATAATATATATAATAATAAAAATACCTGAAACCACGATGCTAATCAGGTATTCTAGTGAAATAATTATAAATTTAATTTATATGCAAAATTTGCTAATTTTGCTAGAAGTGTTATATAGGTTGTTGTCGAAATATTATATTTATGAGAGCGAGATCGCGCCCTACCTTCTACCAGCATTAAATTTACCCTTTATTTTAAAACGTACACAGTCTAAAGTACTTCATTGCTAATATAAAATAATATGAATGGATAAGTTCTGAATATTTTTTATTGTCGACAAAAAGAAATTACAAATATCGCAACAGCTCCGACATTATAAATAAATTGGAATATGGTGTTAATTTTAGAACTCCACGAAACAGAGTGTCTCTATCTTAATGATTTCTATGAAAGATGGTTGAGGTTGGTTAAATTTTAACCAAGTATCCAGCAAAGGCTCGCTCCGGTAACAAGGCAAAGCGCGAAAGTGAGGAACGGAAGTGTCTTAATGGGAACTGAGTGTCTCAACACTAGATTCTCAGGTCCCTTCTGCCTGCTCTGCTGCGTGCGGGATACAATGTGAAGCTTAAAAAAAGGTAAATACAAATTTCAGATTGTAAAAACAGGAATATTAATAAAAAAAAAGATAACACAAGACCTGTACAAATGTTATTTTGCTCACGATGACCTCACCACATGGATATAGCTTAAAGCAGTGTCATTTGACTAAAATTATTTAAAATTACATTTTTAACAATGTGAGTTTAACCGACTACGCGAAAAAAAACAGTATTATATACTTTCGGTCTTCAAAATTTCATTGAAATCCACCACACGTGCTCCACACTGTACACGGAAGTGAGTAAAGGCGTAGACGCTTTATGCTCGCGACGGTACACACGGTAGTAAAAATTATATCGCCGTCAGCCGGTAGCGGGTCACTCGCCGCTGATACGCTCTATACATGGCTATGAATTTAACATTCTATAAACTGTATGGTTTTACGATAGCTAGGTGGAGGTACAATTGATAAATAAACTTTTATAAGGAACTTAAACTTAACTATTCAATTTAAACCATAAGTGCTCTATTGACAGAATTTTGTGCTAGCGAGTATATTACTTTTATATATTTTGGCTCTATTTTATAATTATAGCCAAATATATACAAAAGTATAATAAAAATCAAAAATCAGCTTCACGCTGTATCCCACACACAGCTGAGTGGCAGAACTCAACGCCGCGCTTTGCCTCGACACCAGAGCGAAGAAATGGAAATATAATTTAAAGTAAATAAATATTTCATCTCCTCGAACTCACAACCAGTCGGTTTTATAATACAGTCACACTTTGTGCCTCTGCGCTACGACTGGCCTCATTTTATAATTATAATAGTAATAATCAGCTTCACGGTGCATCCCACATGTAGAAGGGGAGGCAGAGGGAGCCTAGTGTCAAGACATTCCGCTCCTCACTTTCACACCAGAGCGAAGCAATGAAACTATTAAATGTTTTATTTCCTCGAATGGAAATCGAACTCACAACCTATCGTCTTTACAGTCACACGTTTATAACCTTACACCACGACTGGCCTCTAATTACATTGGCTGTATTTAGTATATCTATATATTTTGCATCTAAATGACTTTTAATTGAAAACTACTACTTTTCTATCGTAAATTTGTTAGGCCTTCGAAAAATTTGAATATGCTACTTCCTGCAACTCATCTACTACCTTATACTAAACTATTAAGTACAATGTATATACATATACCACGTACTAAAACATATGGTCAGCTTTAACTATTATTTTATTACTTTTAATGTTGGCAAAATCATGCAATGTTTGTTATTTAAATACGATCTGTGGTAATAATGTTTAATCTGTGGTTTTAGATATAAGAGGCACTTATTTTTATGATATTTATGATAGGTTTTTATTTTGGTTGATAAGGTTACTGAACTTAGATACACCTACTATTGCTCCGTGTATTAAAATTTGGCAAAATATGATTTCAATTTCAATTAATAATTAATAAGTATTTTAAAACATTTTTAAAGTGTTATTCCACACTAAGGAAAGAAAAATACTTAGTTAGTAAACGTATAAAAATTTGAAGGTAGCGGGACGTAGCCTGGTCGGTTCGCATGGGGCGCGGGTTCGAGTCTCGCTACATTGTAATTTTTATACGTTTACTAACTTAAGTATTTTTCTTTCTTAAGTGTGGAATAACACTTTAAAAATGTTTAAAAATATTTAAAAAATAGTATTCTTGCCAAACGATAATTCTAAGTAATTAATTATCTTTGGGTAGCGGAAATTTGTAAAAATCTCCCTACAGAGATACTAACAACATGAACAAGTTGTAACAAGCGTATAAAAATTTCGACGTAGCTTGATGAGAACGTATGGTTGGTATGGTAACAGAGCGCCTGGTCGGTTTCTAGGAGGCGCGGGTTCGAGTCCCGCTACGTTCAAATTTTTATACGTTTTCTAACTAAGTAATTAATAAGTAGCTACTTAAAAATTTCTGAAATCAACATTTTACTTCATCCGTCGACGCATTCAGGATGGATGAAGATCAGTTACATTTTTGTATTACCTACATATATAATGTATAGAGAAACATAATGTTGCATAAGACTAGCAATTATCGTGTAAAGAACTAGTTAGACCACTTAAAATGTTCATTATCTTTTACGTTTTTATTGAGCACTGTTTTATTCTACTAAAAATAATAAATTATATTTCATTTCTTTAAGAAACTACGTCTCTCTCTCTCTCTCTCTCTCTCTATTTGATATCGAAAGTCATCCGTTACAGTTCAATGAGGAGAAAACAATAGCCATATTATTATTGCTAGCGCGGCTAGTGGCGCAGGAGCACAAAGTGTGAATGTAAACGCGATAGGTTGTGGGTTCGATTGCCACTCGAAGAAATTAAACATTCAATATTTCCAATTCTTCGCTCCGATGTCAAAACGCGGGGTTGAGTTCCGCTAGGCAATGCCTCGAGAATATAGTAGGGAAATCGACAACGGAGTATCTTAGCGCTAGGTTCCCTGCCTACCCTGCTGTGCATGGGATACAGCGTGAAGCTGATCTCAATAAATAATTACAATATAAATACTTAGAATTCTCTAGCCATACGTTCAATTAAAGTAGCACGTTTTAATACAAGGAAAAAATACTTATTTCTTATCGTTCTATATGCCCTTCGACTAATCCCATAAATAAATACGGAACGACCGGTTTCGCCATTCGAGCGAAATGCAAATTTTGATATTTCCTTTGCTTAATTTATTTAATATGGCAGATAGGTGTGTTTGATCAGAACAAATGACTGTAAATGATATTGGTGTATGTAATTAAATACAACAAACATACAGTAATTTTTGTGTATATATTTGTTAAAAAATATATTAAAATATATTTTATCTTTACACTCTTTTAGTTATTTCTATATCTATTAGTTAAGAGCAACGAAATTATGTAATTTTAATAAAAAGTATTTTTTTATGTTGTTTTTGTCAGTCCGAGTCACAGTCAGTTCATATAAACCTTCCTTTGATGATGATGATGATGCTATTTTTTATATACGCAGTCTTCGGCTTACATAAGGGAAGTAAGTATAAGAAACAAGTTTCAATCGAGATACTACAATGACTCAGTATTCATGTGCTTGGCTGTACAGTCTCTAGAAATTAAACATGCAAAACATATACTTTTATTTTTAAGTCTCTAAATATAAAAAATAAACGTCTCTATGCCAGTCCAGTTATAAGCGTGCGTAAACGTAATAAATTGTGGGTTCGATTCCCGTTCGGTGAAATTAAATATTTTCGGTTCTGGCGAAGAGGCATTCAAAGCGTCGTTAAGTTCCACCACTCAACACAACGCCTTAACACAACACCAGAATTCGGCGGAAAGTGACAAACAGAAGTGTCTTAACGGGAACGGATTTACTTAACATTAGATTCCAGGCACCCTTTTAATTTTAATTTTTGATTTATATCTCCTTTACTAAACTGCGAAATATGTGAAGAAGAAACTTTGCATTACGTTCTTTTAAATAACAAACAGGACCAAATGTAATTTGAAACTCCTTCAAGAAGATTGTTTAAAGAATCGTATATCTTTGTTATTATTGTACATGATTTATAATAGTAATTCAGATGTTCCATTGTAGAATAATCATATGCACTTGAGCATAATGAGGACTGTGTATTGCTATATCTTATTGCAAGTGATTTTTTTGAGCTTTCATATAAAAAATAAATAAAAAATAAATCAGCTCCATCCCGCACATAGCAGGGTAGACAAAGGGAACCTAGTGTTAAGACACACCGTTCCCCACTTTCTGCCGAGTTCTGGAGGCATTGCGTGTTGAGTGGCGGAACTCAACACCGCGCTTCGCCTCGAAACCAGAGCGAAGAAATGAAAATATTAATGTAAATAAATATTTCTTTTCCTCAAGTGGAGATCGAACCCACAACTAATCGATTTTACAATCACATTTTGTGCCCCTGCGTTACGACTGACCTCTAGAAATATTTAATAATTATTGAAATTTAAATCGTAATTTCTAGAAATACTATATTTGGGTTTGTGGTGCGATACGGTTATATCTATCGATACAAGAAATGAGTACCTACCTTCCTATAAGATTTGTCATAAACATTATACCACAATATTTATTGAACAACTTACTACTTACTATTAAATATAAGCAATTATCTAAAGCAAAAGCATAAATAAATATATCGCATAAATAAACTATTGTAGATTATTTAGGTATAGCCACTTACTTATACATGTGGAAGTGTCAGCACCACTTTAAATGAAACCACTGTTTTAAGTACTCTATAAAAATCTAATACACTTAATTTTTTTCCCATAAATGAAAAAGTTAGTTCTTCAAACAAAATAAATAATAAGATTATTGTTGTAATATAAAACGCCATTTGTCAAGAACGACGCACGTACACATAGACCTATCAAAGGGAAACCGCCGCGTACGCATTCCGAAATCGAGTCGTAGGTATTGGCGGCTAAGTTCAAAGTTGATTAACCTTTAGAAGTTTTTACGTTATTGGTATCTATGCGTACTGCGTCACACGAAATATAGATATGAATAATCATCGAGAAATGAAAAAAATATCCTACGTCTAAGCTGTTGGAGTATCTTGATTAATTTCTTTAGGTACGGGTTTAAAATATTTTACCTATATGCTGTTTTCGTAAAAGGAGCGCTGACACTTCCACCCTGTATATAAATTGCTATAAAGATACAGAAATTATATTGTTTGTCGACTATGACACCATCGCGTTATAATACGTAGTAGTGTAAAATGTACAATGTAGAAAAATCTTAGGAAAGGCAACTAAAATTTGTGTTTGCTTTGAACTAATCTATACCTACATATAATAAACATTTAACTGATCAATGAGATTAAATTATCAATAAGAACCTAAAATGATTTAAAACTTATTTTATCTATTTGTCTGTGCGTTAGTTCACAGTAATCTCGGAACAGTTTAACCAATTTAAGTGCAGTTTTCACAATTGTATTTAGACAAACATTACTTAATAAAGTGTTTGTTTTATTTAAATCAGTTTATAAAGTACTTGGGTCGACAAAATTACTATAAAAAATATTATTATTAAATTAGCTGAAGCTTTAATTTTCAATGTGTAGTCTGTGTATTAAAAATAAAAGAAAAATAGATAATTAATGTTATTAAAATACGAAAGATATTAAAATTTGGAAAAAAATGTGTGTAATTCTAGCGGACGGAGTCGCGAGCGGGTCGCAAGTTTTAAATATATTGTTAGAAAAAAAAACAAAAAATATGCTCAGTTGTCAGTACCCACTGTGTCTGTGTTTGTGTGTGTTTTGGTTACATGACAAAAAACTATTTTGACAAAATTATTTGTTTAATTACTGAACTTATCGGTACGAACGAGTACGATAGCCAATCATAAATTCTTCAACTTTGAATTTTACAATAAATATTGGTGAAATGTATTTGACAATAATAACTCTGGGTCATTAAATGTAGTCAAACAACTACATACGCAACGTTTGTATAATTTACCGAATCGAATTCCAAATTAATGCGGTTATCTGAATAATTTTCACAATTAAATGACCGTGAACTCTACAAATGCAAAATATGCTCGAAAAATTTTAATCATAATTATTTATATTCAAATGTAATGCATAAATTATTTTGAATTTTACTCATTCTTTATTATATTAAGGTTTGTTAAAAAAATTGAATCAGCTTCACGCTGTATCCCGCACACAGCAGGGTAAGCAGAGGGTACCTAGTGTAAGACACTCCGTTCTCCACTTCCTGCCACATTCTGGAGGCATTTCGTGTAGAGTGTCGGATTTTAATACCACGCTTTGCCTAGACACCCGAGCGAAGAAATGAAAATATAAATTTAAATAAATAATTTATTTCATGGAGAAGGGATCGAACCCACAACCAGTCACGTTTACTACGCCACGACTGGCCTCGAAGTTTAAGGGTTGTTTTTTAAAAAGTATTTCATACGCATTTCAAAAATAAACGCGCAGGTATCGCCACCAAGCCCGTGGACTTAACTAGCTTTTGTAACCGTACGACTCACACTCACATCTTGTTGCTTATCTAATCACTGGTGCCGTACAAATATTAGATAATAGACCCCTTATCATCCACCAGCAGCAATTATCATTATCGCTGTACTAACACTGCGCCTTGTATTTACTTTCTTCTCCTTCATATGTGACAGATATGGTTGAGCCTACGAGCTATGGATTGACGGACTATTAAAAAAAATAAAATAAATCAGCTTCACGCTGTATCCCGCACACTGCAGGGTAGGCAGAGGGAACCCAGTGTTAAGACACTCCGTTCCCCACTTTCTGCCGAATTCCAGAGGCATTGCGTGGTGAGTGGCAGAGCTGAACGCCACGCTTGTCCTCGACACCAGAGCGAAGAAATGGAAATATAAATTAAGTAAATATTTCATCTCCTCGAGTGGGGATCGAACCCACAACCAGTCGGTTTTACAGTCACACTTTGTGCCGCTGCGCCACGACGGACTATTGAAGGATATTTTAGTATTTTTTATTAATTCACAACGAAATACGATGTCGTCGTGGCGCAGGGGCACGAGGCTGTTTGATCCCCACTCGAGGAAATGATTTTTTATTTATTAACATTTTTATTTCTTCGTTTGATACCAACGCAAAAGCTCGGCTTTGAGTTCCACCATTCAATACGAAATGCCTTGAAAAATACGACGGACTATGGGAAACGGAGTGTCTTAACACTAGGCTCTGCCTACTTTGCTGTGTGCGGGTTACAGCGTGAAGCTGAATCCCTTTAATTTAATAAACGAAATATTTACCAATCTAATAGAAAATAATGTGGTAAGAGTTTGAACTATAGAAATATATAATAATAAATGAATTTTAGACAAAAAAAATGTCACATAGTTAACTGTTAATAAAAGCATTTTTTTTGTTTTAAATCTAATTTAGTTTCTTGTCTAGTCATACCAATGGAACGTCACTTTGGCACTTAGGTTAGGTTAGTTAGTCTCTATCACTTCCAACAGAAATTTGAACCTAGCACCACCAACCATGACTGAAATTACTGATATTATGTATAATATATAATATGCCACATTATATAAGCTACACTATCAAAATATACTAAGTGGTTTTTTAACATTTTTAAAGTGTTATTCCACACTTAGGAAAGACAAGAAAAAATGCACACAATGTAATACTTATTTAGAAAACTAATAAAAGTTTGAACGTAGCGGGATTCGAACCCGCACCTCTTGGAACGTTTTCTAAATAAGTATTATACTGAATTTATTTTTTCTAGAATTAATAAATTAATTTAAATCAGCTTCACGCTGTACATACAGCAGGCACATACAGTCGGTTAGGCAGATGAAACCTAGTGTTAAGACACTCCACACATTCCGTCGAATGTTTCGAGGCGTTGCGTATTGAGCAGCGAGAGAACGAGCAGGCGGAGAAAAGAAAATATTAATAAACAATAATTTATTAACTCGAATGGGGATCGAACCCACAACCGTCGTACTCGTCACACTTCACACACACACCTCACGGCCTTTAGAATGTATTATCATAAAATATTTACTTAAAAATTCAACAATTTATATCCATTTTTACTATATTATAAATATAATAACACTATTCAGTGTTTAATGAGCCCCAGATTATAACATCCGCTTTATATATGTGTGAAGTTGCACCGATAGCATATATATTTTATTACATAAACGACTTTAAGGCATACGAAATATGGGTAACATTTTAAATACGCTGGCAATACTCGATTTTGATTCGTTTGTCAAGGCCGCCTTATCTCAGTGTTGGGTTACTAGAGTGGCCGACGCAGCTCCGGGAATTGAAATTTGATGCCTAATAAAAACTCACTAATAAGCATTTTAATCACTTTTTGTGATGGGTTCATAATAAATATATATTAAATTAAATTAAATAAGTTTCGCGCTGTATCCTGCACATAGCAGGGTAGGTACAGGGAACCTCGTGTTAAGACACTCCATTCCCTACTTTCTGCCGAAATCTGGAGGCATTGTTTAGTGGCAAGGCTCAACGCTATATATAAAATATAATATAGAAAATGTATGCTGAATATGATGTTCTGTAGAAAAATAAGTAATTGAGTAAAGTAAATAATATTTACAAAACTTTTCATAAAGAAAAAAATATTTCTTAAAGACTTAAAATTAAGTCTTTTGTTACTATTAAATTAAAAACTATTCTTTACGCATAAATGCTATAAAATATGGATAGTAGTTTAAAGTAATAAATGTTTTTTTTTTTCATCGCTTATCGATGTGAATCTAGGCGTTTTAGATTACTTCAATACAATTGTTAACACTCTACCACAAATAATGTGAATAAAATAAAAAAAATCAAATGTACATAATGTTTACCTAATTAAATGATACTTTAACAAATAGTTAATAAACATAAGCAAAGAAAAAAATATGAAATTATTAATACATTAGTTTATGTACTTATTATTTAAAATACTTTATTACTATTTTTGGAATCTGGTTATTTTTTATTAGCTTTTGTTCGGCGTACGAGTATTTAGAAGTTATTTATAAATGCTATTTTTGCCTTGGTTGGCACCGATTACTTTATTTTTTAAAAAGTGTAGAAATAATTCTATGGTAAAAAAAAATGGGATTCCCATTTATTTATTTTTTTAAAATAAAGTAATCGGTGCCAACCAAGGCAAAAATACCACCGTATCGCTAAACATGACCACCGTACAATAAAAAATATCATATATCATTGTCACAGATAATTAAATATGTATTTATTTAAAATTGATTTTAAAAAAATAGGTCCCGCCTCGTTTCTTGCGCCGGTTCTTCTCAGGTCTGAGGCATTAACTTTAGTGAACTGGTGGTAAATTATTTGACGTTCAAAAAATGAAGCATGTAACTTCTTATTTTGAATAAAATTATTTGAATTTTATCAAAACTTTTACAATAATTGGCTGAGTTATACGATAACACACACAAAACATAGGTAAGTAAAGTAGAATTGACAACCTCCTCCTTATTTAAATCATTTAAATGGTAGAAGATACATATACTGAAACTATACCGAACGAAGTTTTGTTTGTAATTCAAATGTTTTAATTTTAATAAGATTTTAATTCTGGTGAGGCCAGTCGTGGCGCAGGGGCACGAAGTGTGACTGTATAACCGACTGGTTATGGGTTCGATCTCCACTCGAGGAGATGAAATATTTACTTAAATTTATGTTTTCATTTCTTCGCTCTTGTGTCGAGGCAAAGCGCGGCGTTGAGTTCTGCCACTCAACACGCAATGCCTCCAGAATTCGGCAGAAAGTGGGGAACGGAATGTCTTAACACTAGTTCCCTCTGCCTACCCTGCTGTGTGCGGGATACAGCGTGAAGCTGATTTATTTTAATTCCGGTTTGTTATGAATTTGATTTACTCGGTTTCTGCTCTTGCTGTAATGATTATGAATCAGTACGGATTATAGCGGTTATCTTCACGCATTTAAAGAACAGAGAACTAAATACTAAAACCAACTGAACATAATTTGTGAGTCACAACTCAACTCAACATTATAATTAAAAGCAATTATCTAAGTGAGAATCGAACTCATACTATCTCATGTTGTCAAATACTTTTTAATTGCACCTACACTGATAAAAACAAACTAATAAGATATCTATACGGAAATATGCGTTATTTTTAAACTACATACATCCTAGATAAGAATGTTTGCGTTTAGAATTCCATTGCAAGTTTATATATATTTACGATATTTAAATAATTCCAAGATTTTTATATATCAAATAAAAAGAAATATCTATTAAAAAATAAAAAAGAAACAAAATACTTAAGGAAACACTTTGTCTCGACATATTAATCGATACATATTAAAATTGATAAATGCACTTCAAATATGAATAATCTTTAGTTTTTTATGATTCGTGTTCAATGACAAACTTTGTGCTTTTAAAAATATAATATTCAATAGAATACTCTATGATTTTTTCTATAAGATTGATCTGTTTATTAGTTACAACTTAATAAAAAAGTTTTACCCATCAATTTCCATATAACTTACGTGATATTACATCCTACCGCCAACGCCTGCCTCCTTTCTCGAAGTCGTGGCTCGATTACATAAGCGGCCAACAAAAAATATACTTATATATACTTATGAAATAATCTATTGTGAAATACTGAGGTTCCGGGTTCACGTCTGTGCAATTGTTAGCAATTGCCAATGAATTGATAGTATAGCTGTCTATTACATTAGTATTATATCTCAATCAAAATAAATAGATTTTTACATATATGTAAATTATAATGGAGAATATTAAAATTAATGACTTTTAACAAAAACTTGTTGTTTTGATTATATTCGTTGCGTTATTTTGAAAAGCTGTCGATTCGATATTTTTGCATATTTTTTATTGATTTTTAGAATATAAAGTTTTATAAGCAAGTCCAAAACAAAACGAAAATTAAATAACAAAATAGTACAAAAAGGATATTAGGATAAAGGACGGAAACAAAGGGAATGGGGGGTTAAAAAAAAACAAAAATAAAATTAATAATTAACATATTTTTGACTATAATTCAATAAAAATGCAGATGGAAATAAAGAGAACTTACAAGAAAACTTCACAAGCTTTAGCCTTAACTTTTGTCCGTAATAGAAATATAGTAGTCAATTTTTTGGAGACTAACTTACAATTGGGAAATTAAATTAAAAAAAAATAATTAAATACTTAATTAGAAATGATATAGGTACTAGAGTATCTAAACTAACGTTTTTTTATATTAAATGACTCATGATATATTACTAAAACATTAAGCTACACGTAGTACTTGCATGTCTGTTTAAATACAAAAGAAATTAAATAATCACTTGAAATGGTTTTATAATTAGTAATGAACTGATAATAAATAATATTCGCAAACTTTATGAAAAAAACGCTTAAAACTAAAACTTATAGTAAGGTACAAAATTATTATCTGTGGTCATCATGCAACGACTCGCTCTTGAGATGTGGACTAAATAAAAAATTGATACATTAAAAAAAAAAACAAATCAACTACCATCTCGGTTTTGTCCGTTGAAAATTAATAAAGAAAAACCATCGCGGTTTGTGTGTATATGTATTTTATTAACAGTACAAAATAGTAAATCTGACGTTTACAAAAATATTCACGTGTGGCGTGAGTGTAGTCTGTCGATATTTCGCAAGCGTATCAAGGCTGCATCATCAAGAATTTTTTTTTCCTAATTATTTAATTGGTCCCTTAATTAAAACATTAAACTTTGTTATATAAATATTATAAAATATCACACTTTAAATTCAAAAAGAAAAAACTATTCTACGTCAAAACTAATCAATCACTTAGCTCTGTCCAAGTACAAAAGTAATAACTGTGCCAATTTGAATATTTTATTCAAAAGGATGATAATAAATAAAAATCAATCTATCTCGATCAACTAATAATTAAATATTACAATAGATTTATTTTGTTATAAAGTAAAGGCACTTATTCGGAGAGGGTGCGAAGGGGGCGGCTTGGAAGCGCGAGGGGAGAGTGCCGATCCGATCGCACCTTCTACCATTCATCATATACTATTGATATTGTTATGTTACTATATTTTATTTTACAATACAGGTATATATCGGTATACGGTCTCAGGAGACGGACGGGCTTAAACTCGGGTACCTGTCATTTTTTTGCATGCATCCGAGCGCGATCGCCGCGAGCGAGAGGGGCCCGAGGTCGTAAAAAACAATCACCAAAACTCTCAAAACAGGTTTGCCCTCGCTCGCTTCACGCAAAAAGGAAAAGTCCTCGTAAAGGGAGACGGCGCACCATCGTCCCTGCACCAGTACCTCCCAAATGATCTGCGCAAGATTGATGCGACCGCGTCGCGGGGCCGCTTGGACCGAGATTGTAACGATAGCGTGGCAGCACGAAGAACAAAGAAAAGAAACATTAGGTCATAAATTAAGAGTATAAATAATGTTTTCGAGGTGTTTAAGCCCATCTCTCTCTCGACTGCCGGTCCGACCCGGCCGGCTCCGTCAATCAAGGGACCGGCCGAGCGGAGGTTGGTACAACGAGCCACGTCCCGTCGACGCGCACCTCGTCCGTGTGCGGTGTGGCATCGCGAAAGTTACAAAATAATAATAATTAAAGTTAAAGAGACTCGAAATAAATAATAAATTATTATCTTATATCCTTAAAAATAAATCACGAGCGCCGTCTCGCGGTGCGGTACCGAGCGCGGAGAGGCAATACGAATAAATAAAACGTCACTAACAGCTAACTTTACAAGACCACCGCTCGGCGGAGGCTCGCGTCGGGGAGGCGTCGGGAGGCGTCCGCTGCGCGAGCTACGCAATAAATATCTATGAATATAGGGTGCCATTTACAAGTGCGTGCCGATAACTAAAACATGTAAGTATATCTACTTATATTCACACCGCAAACTTACGAGACGCCAGAACACTTTAACTTTAAAACATTACATGGCGGTAATAAGAGCATAGGTTGACTGGAGATCATTCGTTGAGCGGGTGAGGGCGCGGTCTGGAAGACGTCGAGGGGGCACTGCGCTGGAGCTAGGCGATCACGATGTCGCCGAACGCGGAAGAGAGACGGTTGAACACGGGCAGGCGCTCCTCCTCCGGGTCCGGCGAGGGCGCGCGGCGGAAGGCGAAGGAGGGCGGAGAGTGCGGGCACTGCGGCGACTGCGGCGTCAGCGGAGAGTGCGGCGAGCGCGGGGAGCGCGACCCGTCGCTGTACGACGCCAGCGAGCCGCCCGACGACAGCGACGCCAGCGAGCCGCCCGGCGACCCGGGCTCGCGGCGGCGCGCCTCTTCCGCGTTGTGCACGAAGTGGCAGCGCGGCCCGTACGGGCAGAAGCCCACGGAGTGGAAGGTGCGGCACAGCTCTGTCTTGTACTTGGGGTGACGCTGCAGGTTGCGCAGCTCGCGCATGCCGTGGGCGAATTGGCACTTGTCGCCGTACTTGCAGACTCCGGCCTCTTCGAATGGTCGGCAGAGCTCCGTCTTGTATCGGCTCGTCGCTGGCGGTGGAGGCGCAGGATCGCTCGTCGTACGTTCCAGTCGTCGATGACCCAAGCTGTTTAGGAGACCGGCCAGAGCGCGTTGCGCAGGAACGGATGCAGCTCGCGCGAGGACTGGGTGCTGGTCCCAACCGACGTTGGAGGAGAGGCTGTTGGTGCCGACTGCTCCCAGAGCACCATTCAGTGTGCCGTTCATAGTCTGCACTGGGCGAGATTGGTTCTGAAATACAAAAAAATATATCTATTAAGTAACTGTTATATTTATTTAACAATTTTTAATACAATCTCTAAATAATTGTAATACAATCTCTAGGTAAAAACGAAGATTACTCAAAAAAAAAGATAATCTATTTTGAGCGGTGGATACCTGCTAGAATTAAAAAAGGATCCCCCACCCTAATAGACCTTCGTCTACCTGCAGGAGAAACCTTTATGTTAAACGTGTAATATTTTTAATGTTACGGCCTCGTCGTTAAATGGTCAATATTCCCAATTAAGTATACCTCAGCTAATACGGTTTGAGCTTTGAATTGAGTCGAATTTTAATCATTTTAACTTGACACTGTAATAGTGTATTAACTATTATAATAAACAACATATAGACAAGAAAAGTAGTAAAGCAAATACATAATTCAATTTCAGTTTCCAAGTTAAAAACCACTATAAATAAAGAGATCCATCACGTTTAGCACACAGTAACACGTTTTGTTTCGTAAGCATTCGGAATTGGCTCTGAAACATCGCTACAACAATGGCGTACATGTAAGAGGTAGTTGACACGAGCGCTCGGCCGGCACAATCGCAGTGATTGTACACTATTGTTCACAAAACGACGCCTCGTAGCGTCGCCGTAATGAGAAATAATTGCCGCCGCGCCAACGGTCGTGTGTCGTACTGAGTGCCTAACAGTACTTTTCATCCATCATCTATTTTAGTTACTGGACAACCTCACATAAAAAATTACAATTTATATAGAAATATGCGAAATAAACTTTAAAAAGAGTTTTAAGTCTAAAGAATTAAAAATTAAAAAATTAAATCAGCTTCGCGCTGTATCCCGCACACAGTAGGGTAGGTAGGAGTGAGGAACCTAGTGTTGAGACACACCGTTCCCCACTTTCTGCCGAATTCTGGAGGCATTGCTTGTTGAACTCAACAGACTCGGCAGAACTCAACGCCGCGCTTAACCTCGACACCAGAGCGAAGAAATGGAAATATAAATTTAAGTAAATATTTCGTCTCCTCGAGTGGGGATCGAACCCACAACCAGCGCTACTGCGCCACGACTGGTCTAAAGAATTGACTATATTTAATATGTTCGTCGCAACAAACATTTAGTTTGAGCCTCCAGCGTGACGCGAAGGCCGACGCGAAGCTCGACGCGGAACATGACCACTATACATTATGTATGATAGATCACATCTCGTATGCGGCGGCCTCAATCGATGCGAATGACATGTCATTGTATATTCTATTCTGTACGCCTGTGTCGAGAACGATGATAAACACACGGACACTTGTGTTTTTAAATTGCTGAAGCTAATAATGACATGCTTATATAATATATTTAAGGATACCGGGGTTCTAAATTACTATACGTCATCTCATGGGCTTTAACTAAAAATAGAATCTTTATATTGTTTTATGTTTATGTGTTTACTTCTGCAAGATAAGTTCTAAATGATAAATCAGCACACAACTGTAACATTACCAAAACTTTAGAGCTGATTGATCAAAAATTTAATATCAATGTGTAATGTTTTTGACACACCATAAATATGAATATTTTCTGATAAATAGTTATAGAAATCGTCAATTTTTAAAAACTTCCACCACCAAAAAATAACTACCGACATATGAACGTCCAAAAACAAAAACAAAAAAATAAAACTTTATCATCTTTTAATAACATTTATATAAAAGATAATAAAACCGAAAGTGTATCCAAAGCTATAAACGTCGGCGGAGATCACTCAAAAGCTGACAAGACCAGCAAGCAGCCTAAAGAGCAAAGGGTTAAGAATCTATGACCACCACCGATCGGGCGATGGAAAATGGCAGCTAAATTGTAATTAGAGATTTATTGGAGCGGAACATTTGTTAAGCGCTTTCCATCGGACATTGCGCTGCAACTGAACCGAACTCCAGGGAAATTTGTAATCACTGTCGATTTCGAGCGGCCGCGGTCGTTGCGTACGAAACTAAGGGCAACCAGACGAGTGCGGCCACTCCACTAGCCATATACTGTTGAGGGTGTGTGTCTAGGATATGATGATCTTGTTTGGAATATTGCAAAAATCGGTAGGGTAGGGTATATCCAAGTACGTTTGGTTTTATAGTCGCTATTGGCTAGTAGCATGTGTCTTAGGAATGTATTTCTAAATATTATATAATAAATGGTAAATAAATTAAGTAGAGAAACGGAATATATATACTTATAAGTCGATGAATATATGTTGCTCTATCGGTTTGGGATTTAAAGTTTTGATAGATGTAATAAATAAATATTTAATATTTAAATAGTAGCATAATTTGAACATACTGCAATATAAATATGTACTAAATGCACACACGTCAAATCGTTAAAATGCATTAGGTGATGGAGCTATGCACGACGCAATCGCATAGATGAAATTCCTTCAAACCGTTATAAATACGAACAAAAATGTTTCTACAAATTATTAAAATGAATTTTAAAATTATAGCGTTGTACTTATTCCATACAAATTAAGTATATCATTACCACATTTTTATTTTGTAATATATAGATACAAAAATGAATTTCAAGGTTAGAAAAACCAAAGTTATTTTTAAAAAAAGGGGTCAACAAACTTTGGAAACCACCCATGACAGCACGTATATTTGCTCTAACAATCAGCAACATTTACACCTCCGCGCTGTTGTCAGCGCTGTGTACACGTAGATACGTACTTCTGCTAAAAATATTTCGATATTCCTCGATAACCTGAGAGGGCAACGGCTCCAAACAACAAAGAATACGAATTGAGGTTTCTGGATTTCAACAAACTTTAAAACGGTAAACGATCGATTTTAAAAATTCAAATAAGCAAATCTTGACAAAGACGTTTTTAAAGTTGGTGACTATTTTAAATGTAGAATAAAGAGCAAAAGACACTACTGCTAACCTAAATGATGGAACGTGCCGCAACAACAGATCTATATAGAAGAGAATTGCCAACAATCATGTGAAGTCATAATAAGATTTGTAATTTGACTATTATTTGAGAACTTCTAAAAGAACAGAGTAAGAGTAGAACCCTTTAAGTCAATTCCACTTAAGACATTACTGCAGCTTGGAACGTCTTTTATTCATTATATCCTGGTAACACGATACCAGGAGCACGAACTTGTCCATTACGGAGACTGTCTCGCGACAATTGATCCAGCGACAGAATCAAACGGGAGAACAGTCGTTGCTTAATTGAACCTTAATTGGCTCTAATCAAATGCGTTCTATATTTAAATGAACTTTTAACGACTTACAACACTTGCTCGATGCCGCAATATTGAGTAGAAAAATTAGAAAAAACATTAACAATTTCTACATTCTTTACAAAGGATAAGCTCATTTTATATATATAGATAGTTAAACTGGGTATAATTTTAGTGACCGGTTATCAAAATTGGTCCATTTCTCTGAAGAGCAAGCAGAGGGTCTTGTCGATTGCTTCCATCACGTTTATTGAATGATTGCGCGAAAATTACCAGAGAAGACGATGCGGTCCCCTCCTCGATGTAGCTAACCTCCCGATAATGGCTATATAATCATTAAGTTTTCAATCTTTCTTTCTCCTCAACCCCAAATCGCTTGTAATATATTTTAATTATAATAGCAGAAATGTCTATACGCCATATACATATTGTATAATTTTTACTATCTAATAAAATTGATACCCATGTTTACGTAAATATAGTCTCGTATTATACATTAAGTACCTATTATATATTAATAAGTATTCCAGAGGGAACTTAGTGGTAAGGTAATTCCGAGCCGATATATTTAAGTCATATTATTATAAGGATTTCATTTAAATAATAAAATATACACATAATTTGTCAACAAAAAGCAACCAGGAAAAGTTTCGCTGAGGACAGACAATATTTAAGTCATGTTTAATTTTAAGTGTAGGTACACAGAGTGTAATAATATTTTAATTTTTGACTTAACGTTTAACACATGGATATAATTAAAAACTATAATAATGTCATTTGAATAGTATCTTTTTTTATCACATCTAGTTAAAAGAGGACACATAGTGGAAGATTGCTCCCGCAGAGAGTGAAAAGTGATAGAATAATTAAAATAATCATTAGCTTAATTATACCAACAGCGAGATGTTAAAAAAATATACAAAATTATCATTGAAAATAAACTGAAATGATTTATTTATTACTTTATAACGGCTTATTTAATGAAGATGGAATTCTCTATCTTACTCTATGATTTTTTTTAACAGCTTCACTCTGTCCCGAAAACAGCACGATCAGCAGAGGGAACCCAGTGTTAAGACACTCCGTTCCCAATTTTCTGCAGAATTATGGAGACATTGCGTGTTGAGTAGCAGAATTAGACGCCGCGGATACATCTAAATAAATATTTCATCTCTTCGAGTGGGGATCTAACAACCAGTCGCTCTTACAGTCACACTTTGTGCCCCTGCGCCACGACTGGCCTCTATTCTATGATTCTATGTTAAAAAATCAATCCACACGATATAAATCAGGTGGTTTGGATACACAACGCGGTTTATCATACATAAAGAACCCATATTATAACAAGTCCTTCAGATGAGTAACCGGACGCGCGACGACACTCGCGCATGCAGATGGGTCCCGCTCCGTGATCACCATGCCAGACCGCACCACCTATGGTAAAAATTCCATCGCCTCACCTCCATTTGAATATCTATCAATTGTTTCTCGTTATTATACGAAACAATGGAAACATGTATTTTGAAGAGTCACAAGCGAAACGCTGAACAAACAGGAAATCACGTAGAGAACGATGTTTCAAGAATTGTTAAATGGTTGTCATTTAACGACATCATATTCTTTCGTTGCATTAATGACAAGCCCACCTAACGCACACACCGGGTTCGTTGACACTCACAAACGTAAGGCACAAACAAGCGTGTTTTAGTAAATTTATGATTATGGCTGTAATAATTGTGACTGTATGGATATATGTAGGTATATACTAATGTTAAAAAAACGTGTTTGACGTTATATTAGAATTAATAATTTGGACGTGGATGTTAAATATAAACCGAACGGGTAACTAACAATGGCCGTTCAATTTAGACAAGCAAAGAGACTTAAGGCACAAAGCCAGTTTGGAGGGCATGTCTTTACTGCGCACGTCATAAAACCACGAGGTGGACTCGAGCAGCCGTAAAGCGAGTGTCAACAAAGGGCTCAACAGTTAAGCTTGTTTACCCCTCGGCCGCTCAAAGCGAAGGAAGCACGTCCCCCGGTCGGGCCGCTTTTAGCACCTCCTTATTTATAGATGCACCAATGCCCGACGCTGATTTGCAGAACCAAACATGTAAACAATGTTACTCACGATCTTGGTAACGTTTGTGAACTATTATGTACCGAAAATATTATTATATTCATGATTTTTTTTTTTATATTGAAATGTGGTCTCTCGGCCTAGAGTTCCTATGTGATCATGTTTTATAATTATTCTAAGAAATAACTTCTTTTGACATATTCAAAGCAATATGTAAACAATATTGAGGCTAGTTGTGACGCAAAGGCTCAAAGTGCGACTATAAACGCGAATGGTTGTTGATTCGATCTCCACTCGAGGAAATTAAATATTTATTAAAATTTATATTTCTGTTTCCTCGTTCTGGTGTCGAAGCAAAGGGCGGCGTTGAGATCCGCCACTCAACACTTTCAGAATTCGGCGGAAAGTGGGGAACGGAGTGTCCTTACACTAGGTTCCCTCTGTCTGCCCTGCTGTGTGCGGGATACAGCGTGCAGCTAATATTTTTAATATTAAACATTCATGACCGCAACTAGACCTCCATGTCAATCAAGTATCAAGTTACAACAATTCCTTTGTCCATACAATTTTTATTGTTGCGTCACTAACCGGGCTACGCTTTCCCCGCAAATTGTACAGTGTGACTCACACATACATACATACATACATACATAGATAAAAGGCACACAAAGGAAAAATGTTTCTATGACTAATACACATTTTGCCTTATTGTTTTCTTAGTTACTTTGGAGTACAGCAAGGATCAAAATTTACGAATGTGTCGCAATTATATGGTTGTTGCAATTATCTGGTTTGGGCACGTCGAACGAATAAGTGGTAAAAGGGCAGAAAATATTAAGACGGTAAGAGAGGTAGGGGGAGACCTCGGTTGACTTTCGAAAACACAGTATCAAGGATACTGGAGGAAGGTCACGTAAAAAACATGAGGACCCCCCGGAGGGCATGTATGAAGAGGTTGATGACAGTGGACGAGGCGAAAGAGGTATGTAGAGACCGTAGCGTTTGGCGCTCCGTTCTCTCTGACTACTCCGCTAGAGATCAAGCGTGAAGCTCCACCACAGAATACTATACAATATTATTTTCATAAAATAGCGGAATCAGGAGAACGTGTTCTAGCTTTATGTTCTTACTGCCAATTACGTTATAGATATGAAAAAAAACGTGTGAAGACTATGAATGGACCCAAGCGAATTAGACATGAGGCCCCTTGTTAAGTTTCATTATTAATTTAATATTCCGCTTCTTGACCTCAAAATTTAAAATTACATTTTGCACCTGTTTACATTATAACGATAATTATTTTGTCGTTATTATACATATACATAAATAACTTTCAGCCGTCACTGTAATGTCGCTGACGAGGTACCAAATATTTATACGAATCGTATATGTTTAGCGAACATTGGGAAAATAAAAAATGTAATATTTTTTAGTCAGCACTACGTAATCATTTTACACAAAAATGATTATTAACTTACAGAGGTTATTACTCCTCCATCGACCAGGTTATCAGGGCTCACCTGAAACAAGAAAATAAAAATTAATAAAAAAGAAAAAAAAGCTCTTTTATTTCTATAAGGTAAAAATTATGACCGTTAAATGAAAATCATATAAAAGTAAAAACGAAATACATAATAATAACATAATCTATGGGAATCTGTCTACTAATCTGAATTGCTTCCGTGTTCTAATAACATTATCATTTTAAAGACAAATTCTAGTTCCCTAGTTTTTTTTTTCTAGTTCCCTGTGGAAACATTGGAAACTAGTTTAGCCAATTAAACAAAAAAAAGCCAAGTTTCAGCCAATTCAATTAAACAATTATTTTGCAGCGATTTTGGCGAACAATACACTATATTGATATAATCAGTTAAGCTGACTCTGAGATTTTTCATATACAGACAACGATCAGTTACAATTTAATTATATATATGTATATATATATATAAATGTATGTTTAGATACAATAACCATTCTTATAGTTATATGTAGTTAAAAGGCACTAAGTACACAACATAATCAGATGTTAGCCACTGATAGTGCAGTGCGCCGCTACGCTCCTACTCCTAGCGAGCCTCAATAAAATTAATAACCAGCGAGTAGGCTCTCGACCGGTCTCCGTTGAAAGCGACAGCACTTCCTACAAGAAAGTAAAACCGAAGTCAGCTACCTGGAAACCTCGGAGACGGCGTAACAATTTGTAACGACTAAATCCAATTGATCATTTTAGGCTTTCGATAAATAAATTAAGGTAAAATTTCGTACCTTTGGTAACGCTTGTGAATTTCGTAATCAGATTTGAGGTTCCCCAATAACTTACGTAAAATAATTTCATATAGTATTTCAAGTTTTATTAACTTTGTCGTGTGTTCTAAGCTATATGAACGTCAAATAAAAAAAGTAATGTTAATTATACAACACTATATTTTTTTTCTCTATTTTTACGGTATACCGTATACGTCCAATTCATAGTCTCGAACAGCCACTTAGGTAAGTACTGTTATATAACATTGTAATGCGATCGTTACCTACAAGCTGCAACCACATCTCTCAGACATTGTTAAAGTTGTTACGTATACGTGTAATCATTTTATAATTTCTATACTATATAAATAAATATGTATAGAATAATGGAGGCCAGTAGTGACACGAAGTGTGACTCTAAAACCGACTGGATGTGGGTTCGATCCCCATTCGAGGAGATGAAATATTTCTCACTCAACACGCAATGCCTCCAGAATTCGGCAGAAAGTGGGGAACGGAGTGTCCTAACACTAGGTTCTCTCTGTCTACCCGGCTGTGTGCGGGATACAGCGTGAAACTGATTAAAAAAAATTAAATAAATAACTTGATATAGCAAATATTAGACAACATTATTATTTAATAAAATTATATGAATTCTGTGAACTGTTTTTTTCTGTACTTACGAGTATATGTACGTAAATAACTTTATATAATAAGAAAATATGAAAACACATAGCAATTAAAGGCAATGCATGAACGAGATAAACACGGCACAGTGCAATTAAAAACTGGTTTTATATAAATTATTTATAAGTATTTAATCCGCGTATAGCACGCATTCGATTATTTGTTGTTTTTTTTCTGTTTCTTCCTTCAGTAAACATGGTAAAGCCAATCGTAACCATTGAATATAATAGTAGTAAGCTTCACTTTAAAAAGTTATCTTTACAGTTGATTTGCCCATAACTAATATGTACTATTAACAATTTTAAAATGCGACTTGGACGATTTCCAAGAGGCGCGGGTTCAAATACCGCTACATAAAAAAAATACGTTTTCAAAAAAAGCATTTAACTAATTAATGGTTTTCTAAGAACTATTTAACTAATATATATTGAGGCCGGTCGTGGTGCAGAGGCACGAGGTGTGACTGCAAAACCGACTGGTTGTGGGTTCGATCCCCACTCGAGGAGATGAAATATTTACTTAAATTTATATTTTCACTTCTTCGCTCTGGTGTCGAGGTTAAGCGCGGCGTTGAGCTCTGCCACTCAACACGCAATGCCTCCAGAATTCGGCAGAAAGTGGGGAACGGAGTGTCTTAATACTAGGTTCCCTCTGCCTACCCTGCTGTGTGCGGGATACAGCGTGAAGCTAATTTAATTTATTTTTTTTAACTAATAAGTACTTCCTTTTTCTTTAAATAAAACCAAATTTATATCTTTATACTAGAGGAGAGATAAGACAATGGACTAGTGATGTACTCGTACATAGGAAATTGCGGTTATCATTGGTGGAGAACATTAGTGTCGTCAGTTTCGCGGCGATCGTCGGAGCTCGATCAACGAAGCAATCGGGGCCACTTGTGCTAATGAAACACTTCAATTGAATTGGGGACATTAATTCAGTCGGATCGTTGTTTATACTGTACTGACTGTTACAAAAAACATTATATATGAATATATGAAATGAAAATATTATCTATCACTGAATCGATTTTTCAATGTAAAATTATAATTTAAATTATTTCAGATATTGTTATTTATTTTATGGTTGCACAACTTTATATACATATGCAGTATACTCAAAACTAATTTAGAGTAATCAAAAAATGTAAGTTCATTGTGTACTTTTTATATTATGTATATAAATCAAATCAGCTTCACGCTGTATCCCGCACACAGCAGGGTTGGCAGAGGAAACCTAGTGGTAAGATACTCCGTTCCCCATAATGTATATAGTCATTCAAAATGTAATAAATTTCACATTTAACTTTGACTCGATACCATTAATAAATACGACGCTACAAATTGAAAATAATGAAGCATTTCAATACGCCATCTTCACAATCGCTAATGTAGAACAACGTGGCACTATACCATACAAGTATCTACAAACATTTGATCATATCTATATAAATGAGCCTAACAACATTTACTCTATCGGTTATGATTTGGACAAAGATCGCTTTGTATCAATATGGGGCGTGCGCTGTGGTCTATCTTATTTAAATACGAATTTCAATTAACTATAATGACTAGTTCACCTCTAAAGTTATTAATTCGAATAATATATACCATTTATTTATAATATCAAAACAGAAGCATTTTATAAAATAACAAAATCACCTTGTTCTACGAGTAATGAAAAATATACCTATACTTTTTTAAAATATTTTCTGGACAACTGTTTTAGTACAATAGAATAAAAAAAAAGACTATTAGACATCAAAACTAATTATAATCCATCTAATATAATAGGCCTTTGGTACCTTTAGAAGCATAAAGTGGGGAACGGAGTGCCTTAACACTAGATTCCCTCTGCCTAGCCTGCTGTGTGCGGGATACAGCGTGAAGCTGATGATTTTAGAAGCATAAAGCGTTACAACTGTACTGTTGTACTGTAATTAATATTATACTAAAACCTTATAGCTGTATATTTGACGTGATGCACGCGACAGCGACTCATTCGCGATGTCGCAAACCACATATTTACAAGAGTTTTTCACGCGATTCGCCCTGCTGCCTCACCTTGAAAGTATCGCCTTGAAGGGAAGCGTTCAAGATGTGAACATTTTATACGTATGTCATTTAAAAGCTAAGAACAAAGCAAACAGTTTATTTGTAATATTATTATAAACTTGGTTTATTCCAACAATATATTTGAAATCTCTTAACATTGTTATCGATAATAAGTTAATCACTAAGTATATATATTATTAACAATAAACACCTAAGTGGAAAGCAAAAAAAAATGAAAGATCTTGCTCTATCAAGACTTAAGACAATCTCAATTACAAAAGTGAGTGCGTTTCTGCCACAAAGACGAGAATAAGTTTCATTTAACTTACATAGTATCCGAATGTGCCGTTTCGACGCATTGTTAACATAAAATCCTTGGTCTCGCACTATGACCACTGAACGTGCTTGCTCTTGTTGTTAACTCATTCTCGTTGTTTCTTGAGTCGATTGCAAAATAATATAAATCATGTTTCATATTTGTTTTCATATTCAGGCAAGAGGTGGCAGAGGGAACCTTGTGTTTTGTGAGGGAACATTCTGTTTCCCATTTTCCGCCGAATTCTAGAGGAATTGCGTGTTGAGTGTCGGTATTCAACGCCGCGCTTTGCCTTGACACCAGGGCGAAAGAATTTAAAACATGCCACGACAGATCTCTACGATATGTATCTATAATATTGCCTACGCAAATAAATATAACAAATGAAAGTGATTGAATTCAAGTGTATTGATGCTGTGCAGACGCCTTGCATTACAACAAGTAAGGCGTATAAATCAATCTATTAAATGCCATTAGAACTCATGTTATCTACTAGCCTAGAAAGAAAACGGTAGGATATTTAACATTTATTACTAATAATAAAAAAAACTTTATTTATAAAAACTTATTTTTTTTACATAATCCTACTAATACCTTATAATTCTAGTGGAAATTCTCGTGTAATTTTGAAATCAACGCAAAACACACATGTAAATATTAGACGAACGACGAAATGGTTTTGACGAGTAAACGCTAGCATGTCATAACAGGGGAAATCGAAGGTTGTCTGGAGTTGCAGTGGTTGCATCGAGCAACACGCATTAGGCAACCAAACCGTGTTGTAACCGTGTTGTGTGGAAATACTGGATTAATAGCTGCATTAATCCAACGAACACGCCCACGTTCATATATAATTTAATATTATTGTATAATAGAATATTATATGATTTTGATTTTGCAATTCATCGATTTGGCAATTGATGAAACACTTGACCCCAGATTAAAGTAAAATAAGGAAAAAGTGACATTACTCCTAACGAACTTTTACAGGGTAAATTAAAAAACTTATAGTCTTAAAATTCAAATACCGTTGTATTATTGGTTGTTAATATATTTAAAGCAAGATGAAGTATATGTGAATAATAAATGAAGTTTGTCACAATTAAGTATTCAAGAACATCGGGTGGGTTAAGTGTCAAGATTAAGACAATAAAACAGTTTTATATATCATTTCATTTGACGACATTTAAAGGATTTGAATCGTATTTGGAGGTCGCTTCAACTAAACCATATCCTGCTACACATTCTCTCTATAAAATACAATTAATCACACCTTTAACTAAAAGCATATCTGTTTTTTTCTTCGAGTTGAAGATACTGCGGTGGAAAATGTTAAGTGACGTAGTTGTCTTTGTGCGGTCGTCAAGCGAGTTGTGTAGGTGAGCGAGCGAGCGGGTGACCTTCGCAAGAGGCGAATGGGCCCATCAGCAAATACTCTACGCATTTTACTAACAAAATTAATTATCGTTGTTTCTAACATCACCTCGTCCCTAATAGTCACATAAAAATGAGAAAATATTAAGCTCCTTTAAAATAGCCAGCGGTAAGACTAACCAAAAACCTCATAAATCGTTGTTAGCAAGTGCAAATATATCAGTTTTTATCCAATAGATATCGCTATCGTTTCAGTTTAATCATACTGTATGTTTATTTAATGATCGTGCCCATAAATTCTTTATCACATATTGATATAGGGCTACCATTGATAATTTAATATTGTAAAGATTCTTAGGCCAGTTATTAGATAATTAAAACAACAATTTGGACTTAATCTAGTTTAGCAGTTGATTTCTGCTATAAAGTAGATAAAAATAATTAATTATTATTAGCAATAATTAATTTAATTATTCTTAAGAATACTTAAGAATGTGGGTATCACATTGTGCGAAACGCGTCTACATTACCGTCTTCCTTTGATAATTACATGTTATTGTGTCTCATGAGTAACAGATGTGCCACATCCGTTCCTAAATGCACACTCCTCTTTTTTGAATAAATTTAACTTAACTGAAATGGTTAATTTTTGCGCTGACTGGCTTCTTTATATTCACGATGTCATTTAGAGAATAATGAACACGTTCATCGTATAATGACTGAGACGTGGGTATTAAATCATATATTGCCGTCCTACTAAAGAGCGCGAAGTTTTACATTAAGTTTGTAATTTATGGCAGATTTTATAGAGACTCCTTGTGTTATTGTATTAAGAATCAAATCTATATTTAGATTGTATCGAATTTGATAGGCTTTTACGTAAAAATATTGATGTTTATAGCTGAAATTCACTTTTATCATTAGCGGCCAGGGCGACACCACGGTATTACACACATAAACATTAAACATAAATTTCGTATAGCAAAATTTCACAGAACAGAACAAATTGGTTGCCTTGCCTGTAATTTTACAAATATGTACTTACCAAGTTTCATTTAAGATCAATATATAGAACTAGATGAAAAGAATAAAATATTTAATATAATTTAAATATTAATATAATAAAATTTAATTGTGATTATTTTTAGCATAAAATACCCAATATTTCAAATGAAGCAATGACGTAACGTAAGTTGAACAAACTGTAGGCAACGAGCTCAGGAAATTATCAGGGTGGACCCACAGGTCACGATGATACCCCTTGAACTGTACTAGTTTTGGATAACTTATCAAACAACGTCACAAGATATGTTGTGTTCCGTCTTATATTTAGTCAACAATCTACATTTTTTTATAAATTATTTATATATGTGAATGTGGTAGTTATATTAATGGATTTCTTATAGAGGTTCACTGGTTCCTAGCAAAGTTCGTTAAAATTTTCCACGATTATCGTTGTAACGCATCGAAGCATGGCTTTTCACAAGCCATAGACCACCCCACTTGTCACGGTGATGACTCCTCACTTGGCAACATACAAGGGTATGCGATAATAACAGGTAGGTACCTTTTTTTAAATGATTTAATATCTTATTATACTTCCATAAGTAAGTATCTACTACAAAACATTTTTAGTTTGAACTTACAGACAGTTCGGAACAAAGGTATAAATATATTAATTAATTATATTATAAATAATTCATTCCATTTTCATTAATTTCCAAAGTCCTTGAGTATGTTTGTTCGGTCCGTTCGCGCGCATCGATGCAACACGTCGGCACTGGACTACAATTTCAAAACGCATTTATGAACAACGCGTTTTTGCAGCATTGTTAACTAGACAGATATGGTAAAAGAATTTAATATATCTGTTTTTGTCCTTGCTCTTTGAATTTAAAAAAAAAATATTACAATCCTGTGGTGTATTTTCGTATTATACTATTTACTTCATAACATATTTCATATATTTAACATCTTTACTAAAATTATAAAACTAGTTATTTTTTTATTAGTTTTTTTTTCTAATGGTAGTAAAAAAATATAAATCAAATTTACAGAGTTAATTTTCGGACAAAAGAAGTACAAAAGACCTTGCAGAGTTCAACGCCTGTGCCGAAAGAACTATGGCATTTGTTTACGAAGATCTTAATAAAACTAATAAAAACGACTGATATAATGATCCGACATTAAGATGCAAACTAGCACATTTTAATTACATTAAAGTTGAGGAAGTGTTTGTATCGGGAAGTATTCATAAAGACCTTGCCGGGTTCAACGGCTCTGGTGACAGACTTGCATTGTCTTCCTACATGTCTATATTTCCGTCTCTGAGAGAAAATTGACCTCTACCACCCTAAGCTTTATCAAGAGGACTTGTTAAAGTATGCGATATCTATGTAATATCTATTCTGCACAACTAATTACTTCCTCGAGGCCGTCATGGCTCAGGGGCAAAAGCGTGTGACTGTAAACGTGATGGTTGTGGATTCGATTCAATCTCGACGAAATTATATTTAAAAATATTTCCATTTTCTTCGCTCTGGTGTCAAGGCAAGGCGCGGCGTTGAGTTCCGCCACTCAACACGCAATGCCTTCAGAATTCGGCGGAAAATGAGAATCTGAATATCTTAACACTAGGTATCCTCTGCCTACCCTGTTATAGGCGGGATACGACGTAAAACTTAAAAAAAAAAACTTTCTTAGAATTGTAAAACTCAAACTTCACTTTCAATATGTAATATACTGTACTATTTATTAATATAATAGTATTATAGTACTAGTGCAATCATATTCTAGTAATAGTTGTGGTTTTACGAAATAGGAAGTGTACGTGCGGATAAATGTGCGCCCAAATCGGTGCTCAGTGAATGACAGCGGTTATGCAACGCGACACTGACCCACCGGCCAGCGTGCTACTTTCCTTTCATTATTGACACACTATATGCACGGCGGAGAACTATCACTTGGTTTTAGCTTAGCGATAATAAGATATTAAATTAATAAAAAAAAAATCACGTTGTATCCCGCACACAGCAGGGCAGACAGAGGGAACTAGGTTCCCTGTTATGACACTCCGTTCCCCGCCAAGTACTGAAGGAATTGCGTGTTGAGTGTCGGAACTCAACGCCGCGTGTTGCCTCGACACCAGAGCGAAGAAATGGAAATATATATAGTAAATAAATATTTCATTTCCTCGAGTGGAGATCGAACCCATAACCAGTCGATTTAACAGTCACACTTAGTGTCTCTGCGCCATGATTGGCCTCTATATAATGCAAACATAACAAGAATTACTTCAAATACTCGGGTGAATTAATAAAAGAAAAAAAACGGAGAAAATAGACACAAAGTAGACTTACACAAAAAGTTATAGTTGCAAAATATGTCACGGCAATTATTAATTTATATGACGCGACGTAGACCAACAACAGTAAGGATTGTTCGCGATAAGTGTCGTGTACTGTTAAGTGCCTATTGTAATAAACAACGTGATAAACGTTAAGACAGATATATATGTATCTATTTATATATCTAGACAGTAGCAATTAGGTTAGTTTAAAAAAAATCAGCTTCACGCTGTATCCCACACACAGCAGGGTAAGCAGAGGGTAGTGTTAAGACACTCCATTCCCCACTTTCTGCCGAATTCTGGAGGCATTGCGTGTTGAGTGGCAGAACTCAACGCCGCGCTTAACCTCAACACCAGAGCGAAGAAATGGAAATATAAATTTAAGTAAATATTTCATCTCCTCGAGGTTCAGGTTCATCTCTTTACAGGTTATAGTGAAATAGAATAATCCATTTTTATACATTAGAAAGCCGTCATGGCGCAGTGGCACAAACGTGTGGCGACGGTTGTGGGTTAGATTCCCACTTGGAAAAATTAATCACAATTTAATAATATTTTCGTTTCGTAGCTCTATGTTTAACAAGCCAAATGGCGGCGTTGAGCTCCGCAATTCAACACGTAATGCCTTGAAATTTCGACGGAAAGTGGGAAGCGGAGTGTCTTAACACTATAGATTTCTTCAGCCTACCCTGCTATATGCGAGATTACAGCGTGAAACTGATAGATTCATTACAATGGTATTGAGGAAAATTGGTCGTTTGCTCTTTTGACATTTAAGTTGTCATCGCAATAACGAAGGCATTGGAACCCGGATCCATTTATTAATATAAATATATACATATGTATATACAATGTATCGAATATGAAACATTCAATACAGACGAGGTCACTCTACAGGTGCCTAATTGCGCTGCTCTTTTTAAAATTAGGGTAACTTCTATTTGCATAAACATATATAAATCGGCTAAGGGGACTTTAATTAGAAGCGAGTTCTTATTACTAATAAGGTACCTGGCCCATGTAAGGCCCACCTTATTTGTTTTTAAGTATAAAACACAACCTATGAATGTTGAAGTAAAACAAAAGTGTTTATTCAATCATTTATCTAATAGTCAATATATAAATCACAGTTTTGTTTCAGACAACAATGTTAACTATTAAATATAAGCTCTTTTTAAAAAAGTGACTTCTGGGCCTTATTTAAACCACTGCTCCTTAATAAGGCCATACCTGGGCCTTCT